>VICI01002838.1:0-15151 GCA_019593645.1 Akabosia matsudoensis
CTCTTTTCTGGTACACTTAAGCAGATGTTATCCGTGTGATTATGATCGCGTAATGGTTTGCCGTATGGAAAATGCTAGGTTTGTTTTCAGGTATGTATTGAATCAATTAAATGTATCTACATGATATGAAATGTTCCTGTAGATGGGTATCATTTTTATGATGTTACGTTTTATACTTTATAATGATACTTATACTGATTTTCATATAAAAATGCAATTTTCGTACTTGAGTTTCTCTGTTGTTTTGGGTGGTAGTAATCCGGCCAAGAAAAATAATGACAAAGAACGAATAAACTTAATTTTTGAGGAGCAAAGATTTTTCCTTATTGTAATTCCAGGGAATAAATATCACAATTTTTTCTTTGCCTATTTTACTAAAACCGCAGTTTAATATTTGCAAATCGTTTCCGTTCGTGTCAATTGTAATGCAATTTAGTCGGATCATTTTTCCGTATTTATTGTTCGCATAGACACTGTCAGCTTAAAGAATACCCGGCCATGGATCTTTCGTGAAGCTAGACAAGCCTGGGACATGGGAATGATTAAATACAGGCGATTCTAAGGAACATTCAAGTGCTTAGTCCATATAAACAAGACCACTATAAAAACTCATGGCAACAATAACTTACTTGTAACTTGCTTTGAAGTTCAGCTTTAACGACTAACTCTTCACCTCAATGAAGGAAGCCAGCAAATAACAAAAATTTGTTTCTACTTGTACAATTTAAAACGCCTTAAATTCTTTCTTTATGTTGGGTGCATGAATCCTTGAAACAATTGTACTCAACATCTAAGACGAACTTTAATTTTCCAGGACAATCACGAGGCAAAGAATAACTTCCCACATTTAATGATCATTAAAAAATTTTGAAGTAAGCAAATCCTTTGCTAACTCCACGACGCAAACATGTATTGTGTCGTAAGTAATACAATTTAGACTGGAGTTATGTGGAAAAGTCTGTGATAAAGGATAAGCATACAACTCGTCATTTGTCAATCATTGTTTGATTGTCGCTAGTCTTTGTTCTAGCACTTAGCTATCCAATTACTTCCCTTACCTCGTTTCCGTGGACTATTCGCAACCCTCGAAGTGTCTTTTGGACGGAAAATTGGAGGAGTGACATCACAAAGATACGTACTAATTGAGAGCTCTAAATCTTTCTTTCTTTTTTTCTCGAATACTTTAGTGAATTCAATAAAGACTTCAAGATAATAGTGAGCTTTTGACAATTATAAGCAGGAGAATAGGCGCAATAGCAATAGCAATAGGCGTGTTGTTGGCGCGTGTTTCTTCAGCCTTGTAAAACAATATTGCGGTATTGAACATGGCACCTCTATTAGAAACAGAAACCAAATTGTCAGTATGATATCACTCTCGAGTAAATCCAGTACTAGCCGTTTTAACCATCCTGAATAACGGAAACCAGAAGCTTTAAGATGTAACTACCACCATACGGATGTAGTTTGCACCTACTCTTGCAAACATCAATCACTTACGGGGGAAACTTCTGGGCGAAGGTTTTGCCGGTAAGATTTCTTCATAAACTAAAAAAACCTCGGCAAAAAAAGCTAAGGTAAAATACTTAGGAAAGAGCTAAGAAAACCGCTTAGCAAAAAGACACCGAAAAAATATTAGCGAAGGGACATGGAAAAAACATTAGCAAAAAAGCTAAGCAAAAAGGCTTAGAAAAAATCTCAAGAAAAACACTAGTGCAAATTGTCCAAAATCCAAATTTTGACTTATCTGACCCTAAATTACTCCATCTCTTACAGCCAAGGTTGCCCGATTTGGCTGAACGTCAATAAGATTGTTGCAATAAACTATCTACTTATGTACCAAGTTTGGTGTGAATTAACCACAATCTAGAATTGGCCCATCGGACCGTAGTTGACCCTGGACCCTGACTGCCAGGTTTAGGCAATTGGACTGAAAATCAATACCGTTCCTCCCAGTGACCTATAGTATCCCTGTACCAAGATTAAACCAAATCGCTCAAAACACGTGGTCTGCAGAGTACCGACTGACGGACAGACAAACTCTTCGATGCCATTACTAGCTGAACATAGCTCAGCTTCTAATAAAGACTATGTCTGTCTCTTTTGGAAATGCTTTACAATTATTTTCCCTCTTAACTCAAGTATTAGTCCTTTCATCATTAAAATTTCAATTCTGTTCAAATCTTGAAGGGTTTTGAGAGCTTCCCTTTTCAATATCTTTGTTGCAAATGCTCAAATGGTGAACATTTCAATAGCAAATTACGAAAGAAGTAGGTAGGAGGAATGGAAACTTGTATTTCTGTTTCAAATCAAAACTGACCGAAGTTTAGTGAGTACAGGCAGCAGATATACTTCGCAAAACGCATCCCCTCGGTAGAAAATTAATACAGATAAACACAAAATGGTTGATGGACTTCTGGCAACAAGAGTTGGCAACTTATTGTTATTATTTCTAAGTTTACTTGTATGCCCCTCCGATGCACGCATAGAAGTAAAGATATATAGACCTGCGTGTTTTGACTGGAAGCAGACAGTTGTACCAGCCAACTTCTTAGAATACATTCTTAACCCGTTTACACACCACAACGGTCTCATTGTTATGCGTAACTACTGTGGATTGGATTTCATTCACAAAGAGACTTTACCCATTATCACACAAAAGCTTGTACTAGTTAGCACTCCCAAAAGCTACAACTTCTGGATACCAATGCATATTAAGAATTCCTTCGAGGCCACTTCAACAGGGAGGCGGCATATGAATTGTTCATCAATGTTTTTGGAGTCTGAATGGACAGAGGAATATCGTTTAAGCATGATTAGCTGGTGCGCAACAATTAATATACAAAAATGGTCCTTACACACAAAACCATGGCAATTTTCTGTAGTGTTAGATGCCTTCTTGCCCGACACAAGGAACTTGGCTATGATTCCCTCGTCAACTGCATTTCGACGTTATTCCAAGGCTGGATTGCATTGGCTTCCAACAACCACGAGCATCTATATTCTGTTACTTAAGAATGAAAAACCTGCGACGTTTCCAAAGGAATATGTTCGCCGATGGATAACACATTGTTCCCACCTGTCCTTGGCATATACGTCTACAAACCGTGTCACCAGCGGATTATTTCACGTAGTCCTGTTTGGAAGTATTGGAAACAACCTAAATTTTAAAAGTTTTTCACAAATAAAAGATGCTCCGATTAGCTATGCACACATAAGCTATGGCTATACAACACCGATTTTCACTTCGTTTCATCGATGGAAAACATTATCGTATCTTGACTTACAAGAAAGAATGACTGATCAAGAGGAAGAAACGATCTGGCGATTTACGGAATACTTCACTGCAACTAACGATTTTACTAAAATTTTGTACAACTGCTGGCGTAGTCCACTTTTATCAAAACTTGCACTCGGAATTGAATCAAACTCTGATGACATTGAAACGAGGATGGAGTTTGCTTACGCTCAAATTCTTCAAACCATTATGGGCAATTACACGTTTCGGGTCAACACCACTCATCTCTGCAAGTCTCCTGGATATTTGGCTCCTAATCCAGGTCCGGACACTTTCTGGTACAATATCCTACATCATGGATGGCAAGATCTTATTGATAAAACCAATTTGCAGCAAGGAAATCTTCTTACGTTCAACAGTTCCTCCACATACCTGCGATTCGTTGCATGTGGGGACTTGGGAAAATCTTCATATTCCATGCAATATATATTGGATGCTTTTGATTCATCTGTATGGATTTCTGTTGGTCTCACACTTATTTTAGTACATTTGACACTGCTGTTTGCCAGACGCTACGTCGAAAATATGCCAAAAGTGGCCTCCATTCAGGCCTTCTGCAAAGTCTTGGTTGAACAGGGAACTCCATTTTCAAAGTCGGCCATCCGCTCAAGAAGCTTGAACATTCTAGTCGGAGTTTTCCTGCTGGCTGCTACTGTAATTAGTAATGCATATAAAAACAAAAACGTTTACAGAATGACACAACCAAGGATTCGGTTGAGTTATGAAAATCTTCAACAGCTACATCGGGATGGATACAATTTGTACATTAGGATTAGGCAAGTTATGTACTACGGCATAGATGACCTTGAACTCGGCCAACAAATGAACACGTCATCGCGTCTATGGAAACATGTCAACAACTCTGCAGGATATTATGCAACATGGCTGCCTTTTGTTGTATCTATAGATACCTACGACGAGCTCGGGATTCACAACATTTACGGGAAGAAAAATATGAGCAAGGAAACATCTCTGCTAGTGAACATGTCAAAAATCCATCCACTTGCGTACAATCTACTGAAAAATCCATTCAAAGTTACATGGGAGGGCAATACCTCTAACAGCAATTTGGTGCATCTTTACATGAAGGGCCAAGAAACTTTATTGCTAAACACTTTAACGACTTGTAATAAAGTGGCATTACTATTACCTGAGGGTGTCACCAGGAAGTATATGAAACTTGTGAAGCATCGAAATCCGGCTTTGAACATAAATATCGGAAAGCAAAAATTTGGTGGAAAGCTTACAGGTTTCCAGTTTGAAGGTGTAGTTTCGACTTTATTACTCAAGAAAGTTAGAGCGGTATCCAGTTCTGGTATTTTGAAATGGTGGGAGTCTATCATTAGCAATGACCCAAGATTAAGCAAAAAAGAGTCCGATGCTGTATCGCCTGCCTCTATGTCCGGAAATATTTGCGTTGTGTTTATTTTACTTGTTGCAGGCAATGTTATAGGTCTATTTGTTCTAATAATTGAACAGTTGTTTACTCTTATTTATTATTATAAGTAGGTACAAGGTATATATTACGAGTTAAGCCGTAATCTCGAAGAGGTTGCAGCAGCAGAAAACTGCAGCTTTTCTTTAACATATTATCTAGTCAGCTGATAATTTTATTGTATATTTTTTTCGCTGCTTGTAGGAAAAACTAATGCTAGAAAATAATCTGAGTGACTGCAGCGTAAACTGATTCTCGAACTAATTGTTTGTAGACTCTCATACGTAAACATACACCTAATATTATGTATTCATATTACCGAGGAGGCACTATTCATAGCACATGGGGTAAGCAAAGCTTCATTCGTGTCCAAAAAGCATCACATAATTAAACAGGCAATGTTCTCAAGTTGCACGCTGTTTAGTTAGGGATTGTAGGAAAATAGTGTAGGGATTAATTAGGAAAATTATTTCGAAGCTGAGCTATTTTTAACAAGTAATAACACCGATCAGTTTGTCTGTACGTCTGTCGTTGTGGGTTGAACTGAACTCATTAATTTTTAAAATGCTTACTGCTTATATATATTTTAGTAAACTGGCATTAGAGTTGACCTTGTGGAATATTTAGGTCTAAGTTAGTTCTTCATATCCACAAAACATTAGTTTTGCATGCACGAATAAGATAAAATGTATTATAGATCAACGTATGGATTTCTTGCTTCTGCTTTGAGTTTTATGAATAAGTCATTAGAAAGAAAGGCATTATATAAATCGGTAGAAAAATATTGTGGCAATTTGTGTTAGATTAGAATATATTTCCAACCTGGAACTAAACTATATATCGTTCGTTCTCACATTCAAAAGATTATGGAAAATCCAGTTCAAGCTGCCACTTCCTCCAAACAAGCACACGCCGTAGAGGAAGTAAGGCACATACATCGAGACCCTACTGATATTCATTGTTAACTATTCATTGCGGGAAAATCCTCACATTATTAATTGATAAAATGAATTTACACAACATGTGCATAAAAACACTCCTTGGGCATAACGCCTTTATATAATTTACCCAATATGCTTGACATAATAAAAATACCTGTATACCACAGCAACACAATTTTCCTAACAACTGGATAAAAACGACAAAATATCGATCCGTCATTCAATTACGAGGTTTGGCCTGCACATGTCCATGTTTGAACTTTATTTCGTTTGTTGACTTCGTACAGCTTCAAGTATTTCAGATAAAGGGAAAAACGATATGGACGTGTTACATATTCATTTGAGAATTCTGAATACACTCACTTTGAACTACATTCCCATCTTTGTAGAGGCAAAGAAAGGATCTGGACAACGAATTGAAGTATCTATAGATCCTAAGAACTACAGAAATCTCGGAATTCTTCTATCCTTCAGCGTCGTCATGTCATCCCTCCAGGGCTACTGCTATTATGGTCGACTGTTTTGGCTAAACAAGGGAATATCGAGTAACACTTTCGTCTTAGAAATTGTTTTCTGTTTGGTATCTTTCGCAGCATGCGTGATCGGTGGCATATTTACGATTAATAAATCATTTGAATTTGGCACCGTCATCAACTGTGTGCCTCCGATGCTGAAAATGCTCCATCCGAGCTTCTACCGTGCTGTTTCTTCCTCTTTTGTGTTAAAAGCTCTCAACAACAACATTCCAACTACGACCGCATCCTTGTCACTTATACTGGCTTTGCTTTTGTGGGTCGTCAACATTGAACCTATCACCGACACGTACGGGGACTTCCTCGAGAAGTGGGTTGGAGTCTGGGGTACAAATGTCATCCGGCCTGGTTTCAAGATTACTTTTCTATCAAACTTCATATGGGGAATGGGTCTTTTCGTAATGTTCGTGTTGGCAGGCTTGTTTTCGTCGTACGCGATAATCAAGATTCTAGTCTCTCAACTTTACGAAAAAGTCCCAAGGGTTCACGGGAATACACAAAGAAGTGCTGGCGTACAGGGCAATTTTTATCTACACGGCTATAGTCAACACGTGCTTCAAATCAGGGCTCGCACCAACCGTGAAATTCATTGTCATCATGGGCTGTGTATCCAAATCATGTCTTGTTTATATAAAAGAACTTCGAGAATCTTTAAATTCATCATTGTTTGCAGTTTTGGTGTTCAGCTTAGTTGCTGACTACATTATACTCATTTGGATTTACAGGCTGTCTGGGAAAGTAAACTGGATAAGTGGCATGATCATTAAAACTTGGAAGAGAAAGTCGTCGCTGGGTACAACTCATAGCTTGCGGGTACTATCTAGCAGGATACACAAACGGGAGTTGTGGTCAATGCAAGATATCAGAATCAAGTTCGGATTTAGCAATTACTGCGAGCGAGGCACGATGTTGCATCTGCTAGATTTCATCAGTCACCAAATAGTTAGTGTTCTAATGCTATACTGAAGACAGTAAGAATTTATTATTTTAATCACCAGTGACGTCTTCTTTTGGCGTTAATTTCGATCAATCTTGGCTGTGTGGACCTCTAATGTGGTATGTAAATTAATACGCAAATATTCAATAACAATGTCCAAATATTTTATAATGTGTAAAAATATCGCGTAAATTTATCCTAACATATTTATTTGTTTTGCAAATATTGTTTTATTTGAAATGTTTGCTTTCGGCGGGGAAAATGAGCAGTAGCTTCTGATCAGTACTATCCTACTTTATTACAATTTGCCCAGAGAAGATATTTTCCCAAATGTTCTGCTTGCGGAGATGCGCTAAAATCGATATCGAAATATTTGTTTACTAAAGTAAGAAAGATATGTCAGTTCATTCACGTGTTGAAGGTAACTAAAAAGAATGTTGGCATTGAACCGTTTCTAACCGAAATTTTACAACAATCTTTTGTTTTTGTGATGTTGTCTGCAATGTAGGAGAGTTTAATAAAAGGGACTAAGAATAGGCGGTTTGCCAAGAATAACTTATTATGTCGCGTCGCGTACCAACTGCACATATATTTCTGAATAGAAACGATAGGCATAGCATGATCAAATTCGTAATTGAAAAATAGCACGGCACAATTTTTAAATCATTTTGAAGCAATTAAGTAATCTCTAGTAATGACATGATTTAAGCCTATTTGTCTGAATAAATTCCCTTTTTAGTTTAAATTCACATAGGATTCATACCACGTGCTTGACCTGGTCATCCAGACTGTATTTCAAGCTGAAGATATCACGCCTTTGTCGTACGCGAGAGTCATCGTTATCTTTGGTTTAACATTGTAACTCCACAACGTCCACTTTACCGCACAATAAGTGACGAGAAAATAGTTTTCATACAATAAAACCAGCAAATCTAATCACTGAATAACTTACACGATATTCGACGTTTAGGACACGAAATGTGTGTTACAGTACACTTTCGTATACGAAGAACACAAAATACACAGCGACTACAAAAATGTTAGCCCCATTTTCACTCAGTAAGTCATTACTTCTGAATGAAGCAGTTTATTGACGCGTCTGTTTAGCGTGCGGTTGTGAGGTTTTCGATGGCTAATTCCACACTTTTGCGGGCCTGCCTGGTAAAATGAACTACACTGTTATTTTCTCCGTTTTCCAAAGTGTATTTTAACACAGACTTCCGGTTTTTACGGCGTTCTTAAATGGTAGGGTTTTGTTTGCATTGAGTAATCCGGTTTTGATATTTTTAATTATACACGCAGGGTTTTCAGTCCATGTTTATCATCAAAGTGTAGTGACTGATAAGACTCTGATGATAGGTGCAAGCAAAGTTGAAAGCTGCGAAATAGTTGTGCTATGGTCTGATGGTATATTGTAATCTATGCACCGATAGAATAAAATACATTCAAACACATTCCAATTTAAATGAAGAACAACTTAAAAATCGGTCGAACTCAAATTTTCCGCAGTCCTTCATTTAGATCCGATTACTGGTTTCTTGTAATTGTTTAACTCATGACGAATGAATAAAATGTGACACATGCTAATTCTCCAGATGATTTTATCTATTTTTTCTTACTGTGGTCGGAACTCAAGAGAAAGAATACATGAGATAATACACAACACTAAAATTTTATTAAAAAGAAAAAAAACATTTTGATGGTGTCGAAGTACACGAAACCGATTGACATCATGATTATAAAGTAATAATTTCAGCTACAGTAAATGCGCACATGATTTTATGTCGTGATCTGCTACTGTCCGTTATAAATTATGTGTCTTGTATTGCAATCCGTTGCGTTAAAACATCAGTGATGACTACCATCAGCGTAAAGTAGATAAGATAAAAGTCAATGACAAGTCATTATCCAGCCACACAACTCAAGTGCTCGCCATTTTACCAACTTTTCTGCACAGTCGTCATATCATCATACACAGGTGTGGTTTATCGAGCCTTCTTAGCCAGTTTTATTTTCTTTTGTGAAAAATTGATTTTTTGTTCATGACTTTCGTGACCTAAATAATCGCCACAATGGAACCGTGGGAAAAAGAACATATTAACAATAATCGGCTGTACCTTATCGAAAATACGTCATGTAATGTGGCTCTCTTATCGATCCTGCTTAGTAAGGACGTTCTCTCGGAGGAAGACAAAGAAGAAATTGTAAGCCTCAATAAATATAGTGATTTGGAAAATTAAATATGCCTATCGTTTCTATGCACGCATATGTGTGGTCAGTATGACAGTACTTTTTCAACTCGACGGGACATAAATTAAAACTGTCAGTTTTGTTCTCTGCCAAACGTGATGAACCGTCATTTTACTATTTATAAGAACGAAAGAATTATACATTAACTGAAACAATTTTTATTAAATTTTCCTTACTTGATTCAATGAATTTTAGGCCAAATTATATGACGTTCAAGAAGGACTTATACTGTACATATAGATGCTTTAGGCATATAATAATAGTTCGTCGCATATTGTCAATAATATTTTTTAATTTAACACTAACCAGAACCAAAAATGTGTCGTTCTCAAAAGCAATGACCATTGTGTTTTTGTTTCGCAAAGTTGTATTTCTATGCATACTAAGTTCCTTCAGGACATGCCGACGGGGAAATGAGCGCATGTCGGCGAAGAAATGTTTAAAATGGTCCAAAAATTGCTGAACAGATAGATATGAACGTGCAGACTCCGATTTCAGTATATTTTGAGTGATGACCTGACACGTAGGTGTCAAAAGTCAAATTAAAATACTTCGAAAGTTTTGCACAAAAATTTACACAATCATAGTTTGAAACATGTAAAACCAGATGCAGGTCAAAGGTCAAATTCATACGCTTACGAATTTGGGTACCAAAATGTAAATATTCAGAGTTATGATCATGGGGAGCAAGATGCAGGCAATTATATTCACATACGAGGTTCTACTGCGGGCTTAAAAGTCAAATTCACAAACAGCTAAAACTTCCTCTCAGTATTCAAATACGAACGCTTCAAACGAAAACAATCAAACAAGATATAGGGAATAAGGAATTTAGTTTACATGAGAATGCAACTTTATGAAACACAAAAACGTCACAAATAATTCTAGCTAACATCAGGTTCGACGAGAGAGAACGAGTATTTTCTCTTTTATTGGCTTCGTTGTTTTTACACTGCGCATCGAATTGAATTTAGTCTCAAGTGTCTCATTCTAAGCCTTAAAGACCGTTTCATCAGATCCTTTCAGGAACTCAAATTTAAACTGCATGCCTGAATTTTATGCTGACATGCGTTAACATTCAGATACAGAGGATTTAAAATTGATTGATACCGTGACATGTCTACCAAGCTGTTCCCTTCGGCATGTCTGTATAAATTCACAAGTACAGCAGTTTGAGCACAATATTAATTTAAAAAACTACCTGAAGCCTCATAAAAATAACTTTTGAATCATTTCGTTAGTGCCCTGTAGAGAATTAAATATTATGGTTAAAAGCTTGGGCGGACCTGCAAATAACCCTAGTTACATTCCTCTTACCCTGATCTCGATCTGATTTGATAGCTTAAGCCGTATTCTTTTTTCCTTTCAGGAGTCACAGTCAACAGATTCTAAAAAAGCTGACAAGCTTTACACAACAATTTTGAAGCGAACTGGCGGCTATAATTCATTACTAGCAGCATTGGCTAAGACTAAACAAACCGGAGCCATTCGAGTTTTGCAGCAGCGCACAGGTGTCTCTCTCATGAAGACACGCGACTTGATTGAATTCGACAAAAACTATGTTCTTGGTAGCGGTGCAAACTCTGTCGTTTACAAGGGAACAATGGAATTCCGAGATGTAGCGGTAAAACGCATCAAGAAGTTCATAGGGAACGGTATGCTGGACCTGAACGAAATGAACATCTTAAAAGAGTTAACCACACATTCTAACATCGTCCAGTTTTTCGCAACATACGAAGAGCCAAAACATCTCCTTATTGCCTTTGAATTGTGTGGTGGCTCCCTCGGGGATTGCGTCAATGATAAGAGCTTTCCACTTGATAAGCGCGAAATTTTTCGTCAAGCTACAACTGGCCTTGGTTTTTTACATGACAACAAAATCATTCATCGGGATTTGAAGCCGGAAAATATTCTTTTCGCAAAGACTTCTCGAGGTGTGACATTAGTTAAACTTGCGGACTTTGGACTTTCAAAAATGATAGAGGAACAAAGAAAAAGTTTCACGGCATCAGCAAGACACGTGGGCGGGACTCTGTCCTGGATTGCACCGGAGATTTTACGACTATGTGAGCTGTCATTGGACTTTGATGAGGAAAAGTCAAAATGGGTAGGCAAACTATTATGCAACATATCTCTATGTATATTTTTGCTTCTCACTTAGCTGCAAACTTGTTCTTGGTTTTTGGCATGATACAATACAAAGCATTATGCGACTACACATTGATGTCCAAAAGAACTTACTTAAATGCATTTTGCGACATAATCATTAAAATGGAGCTTCATCCTAATTTTAGGCATGAAACCAAGAAGGCATGATAGTAAGAAGACATAAGAGAAAGAAATCATTAGATAAAAAGGCATTAGAGAAAGAAGGCACCATAGTAAAAAGACAAAAGAGAAAGAAGGCATTAGAAAAAAATGCATTAAAGAAAAGGGCATTAAAGAAAAAGGAATTAGAGATTGAAGGGATTAGAGACAAAGGCATTAAAGAAATAAGGCAATGAAGAATAAGGCATTAAAGAAATAAGGCCTTGGAGAAAAAGGCATTGAGAAAGAAGGCATTAGATAAAAAGTCATTACAGAAAAAAGGCATTAGAGAAGAAGTCATTCGAGAGAAAAGGCATTAGAGAAACAGTCATTAGAGAAAAAAGGCATTAGAGAAGAAGTCATTAGAGAAAAAAGGTATTTGAGAAAAAAGCATTGAGAAAGAAGGCCTTAGACCAAGAAGGCATTATAGAAACAAGGCATTAATTTAATTTAATTTGTGTTTATTTCCACTTTGCAAAAATTTACACATTGGTCAGCAGAGAAAATAAGCAGTACAGGTGATAATGTTCAGGGAAATCTCTAAGAAAAAACCTGATACAGTAAAGTACCCCATTTGGCCTATCACCATCGTCAATTTGGCAGACACAAGAATACAAATTGAGTACGATAACCTACAACGTAGTTTTTTTAATGTTCTCAAAGAGAGAAAAAAAGAAACACACATCAGTACACAGCTTGCTTGTGGGCCAAGAGCCAAGCTTAACCTAACCTTCTCTTTTTTCATTTTTTAATTTTCATTCTTTACCAACGGTAAAATCTATTTTCATACAATCGGAAAACATGATCTTACGATAATGTAATCCTAAATGATAACTTACACCATATATATTTCAGACACAAAAATCCGATATATTTCCCCTTGGCTGCATATTTTGGTACACCTTGACGGAAGGCACACATCCCTTTGGCTCTGGATTAATGATTAGCGTCAACATTCTGACCAACAAATATTCTTTACATGGCAATGCTGGAGAGCTCATGCAAACATTTCGTCCATTGGTCGAGCATATGATATCCGCGGATCCCGCCGGCAGACCAGCGTGCGAAGAGATTCTATCGAGTGAATGTTTGGTTTCTTCGATGCAGTCATCCAGCCAAGATGAACATCGATTTACTTTAAAAGCTGTGAATGCAGCGGTGAAACAAACTATCGGCCGGCTACAACCGGGTACTGAAAGAGGTACTGAGGAAGTCGGCTTAGGTACTTCAAATCATTTGTTATGTCTGAAACGAACTTTAAAGAAAAGAGATCTTGCCGCTTTGAGTAAACAAGATTTTAATTTAGTAAATATATTTGACAGGTATAAGCGCACATCACAAGGCACTGAACAGTGTGGCACCTACATCTGCACCTAGCACAAGTTTCGGGTTAAACCTCAAACATGATCAGCGTGAAGCTAAATCATTACCAGGGTCTGATGTCGTTCGTAGTCCTCCGATTAAGCTAAACGCCGTGGGAATTGCAGAGAAAGCAAATGAACTCGATATTCTGGAGAAGTATAATGCAATAAAGCCTGGAGAAGAAGAAGCTTCCACCTGGAAACATAGGAAGACGTGGCAACGGTACTACATTTCCAGTATTTCAGATGAATTAGAGGAGCATGTGGTGAACAAGGAAAAGTTTCTAGAGGAACTTGTCCGGAACAACGTGTTAAGCAAGGTAGAAGCAGCACGTTGTCAATTCCTTTGGCCTAAACTCTTTGACCCTTGGGCCTTCAGAGATTCATCCGTCGGTACGATGGCACTCTTCGAAGTAATATCAAGAAGAATCGATTCATACGAACTTTTAATGGATGTACTAATCAAAACCTGTGACAGCAAACATTTTGAAAAGCTGAAGAATGAACATGACCTGGTGAAAGAATTGCGTACCGATGACATATTTTTACAAGCCAGCTACGTTTTTTCCATGTGGGATTATTCCGATAAAATAACAGCTTTGCTTCCGGATTTGAGTAACAACGATCTCACTGAGCTGCGCGGAAAGAATGGCGAAAGTCTTTTACACGTTGCAGTGGGTTGTGGGCATGTTCAAATGATTCACGCACTTCATTCAATGGGAATTGACCCGTCGTGTCATGACAAAGATGGTAACTATCCACATCACTACTCGGGCAAGTGGTCGTCAAACGTGATTCAAGTAACCAGAGCCCTTTTTGAAATCGGGACGGACATTTCAAGAAAAAACGAGGCAGGAGAAACAGTAGCCCATGCTGTTGCAGTAAACATAAGCTCACCAAAAGAGTTTCACGATTGGTATCAGTTTTTGATAGAAATCAACATGGAGAAACTATTAATTGAAAACAATAAGTGGCAGGAGAATTCATTGCATTTTGCCGTTGCATGCTTTGAAATTTTGGAAAAAACTTTGGTCCTGATGAAAGAGAGGGGATTGCCTCTAAACCAAAGAGATATGTATGGTCGTGGCTTAGTTCATTTCGCTGCGTGGTGTGGAAGAACAAAGGCTACGATTGAAGCTCTTATAAAATGTGGTGTTGACTGGAATTATTCAAACAACTACGGCGAAATAGTGCTTCACTGTGCCGTCCAGGGTGGAAATACCGATGCGGTTGAGTGTTTTGTAAACCTTGAAGCAAATGTTAATGCAAAAGATAAATGGTGGGGTCAAACACCGCTTCACTATTTACGAGATGCCTATGTCAATCACGCGGAAATCACAAAGCTCTTGGTGAACAAAGGGGCAAAACTAACTGAACTTGATAACAACAGAAACACACCGGCTCACAATCTTCATGGTAAATGGGGAACAAGAAAGGAAGAGTACAGGGAGTGGACGAAGTACCTTCTCGACAGCGGCTTGGTAACGGAAAGCTACTTTCGTCAGAAAAACAACGCCGGCGAATTGCCATTACCACCACTCTAGGTTAAATACAGTTATAACATCATAAGCAGCTACCAAACCTTGTTATTACATGAAATAAATCAAACCATCCCTTATTTTACAAATTAAAATTGTTCGGCTTTCGTACCAATTATTTTTCATCGTCATGCCTCAAATCACCGTGGGTGTATTTTCATGACTAGAATTGCCAAACAAAACGGGAAATTATCCCCCGAAACTTTTAATTTGGTCGTTTCAAATGCCATTCAACTACTAAACTTCCCTCAAGTCCGGAATTTCAAAAGTTATTTATAAAAATTAATATTAAGTAATTCAGAACCATCACAATTGTTAGAATGACAATGTAAAATCCGTGTGCAACCAACTCAAGTATGAAGTCTGAGCTACGCGGGGGGAGGAGGAGGAGGCTGGCTTTTAATTCAAAATGGAGGAGTTTCTCGAAGCGCTACCTTGATTGCGGATTTCATCCAAGGAGCAGCTCAAGACGGCGGAGGAAACATTGGCGGGTGTTCAAGGGCGTTTTCAACGAGAGGGTGGTGTACTTAGCGAATGCCAGAGAAAAGTTGGTT
>VICI01002839.1:0-15148 GCA_019593645.1 Akabosia matsudoensis
ATTTTCTCCGTCCCAGAGACATTATTAAAATTGCTCTTATGTTTATATACACATGACAACTATGATCATGATGATCATATTCTAACAAAAGCTGTTTTCTGAATAATGAGACGCCTCTATTTCGCCTAGTCCAACTACCAGATGGCAGTCGTGCCTACACCAACATGTTGGATTCAGGACAACAGTTGTCTGTCAGTTGTTTGGGTGTTTTGTTTCTTGACGCATTTTCATTTACAGCCGAAACAATAATGCATGTATATAAATTTGTGAGCCAGGTCCATTTTTCTAACACAAATGGGTAGGCAGCAGATTTCAGACGCGAAAGTAAACAGGAGGGAGACTTGCTTTGGTGTTCATTTTTGACAACTGTCATCGCACTACTGTATGGATCTGTGTGAACGCAACTCAATAATCTTATGTGCACACACAGCTTCCTCTATTATTTTCTTTTACTGCACCAGTATTAAAAACAACCCACTTTGTACAAAGATTTAGGGAGACAGCCAAAACTGCAGCATTTTTCAGTACGTTCATCTTTTCGGCTGGCAGAGAGGAGGGGAGGAAAGCTGAAATTATAACTTCCCCTATACTAGCCCGAATTTCCTAACTTTCTGTGAAAGAAAATACATTGGAGACTAGCAGTTAGAATAGCTGTTGAGAGCAAGAAAAATTGTGTGTATGCCCACACGCTCCATATTTTTCGATTCTTCTGGTCCGGACGGGCATCCAAAGGTTGGGAAAAAGGGAGAATAACCAAGAGCTAGAGCTGTGATGTGCGTACTTTTGTTGTAATGCACATAAATATACCATTTTTTCCTCGACAAAACTTCCTCTCCTTAATGCCTAGTGGGAATCCACCGGTGCGCGAATGAGGGAAAAAGACCAAGGATTTTCGATCCAACAATATAAAATATACAGGCTGCGTAGAGGGAATCTAAATGGATTCAATTTTTTTGGATGCTACCGAAAAAAAAGTTTCAAAAACGTTTTTGGCTATGGCATGTGTCTCTGTGTCATTTGGTTTACATTAAAACGATACAAGAAGCAAAGAAAACACGAAACATCTATGTTTTTAAAGATAACATAAATATTTTAAAATAAATGCGCAGTATTTGAAAGCTTGGTGCGTTTCACTGACACAATCGATTTAATTGGATTGAATTTGGGTTGGGAGAGCTGTTCACTCGCAGCTTCCAACGAACCATGACACGTACCACAAAATAGAAAGCATAACATTCGCTGGAAAAGTTTGTAGAATTGACGATGAAAGATTAAAAGTTAACAGGTGTCTTCAACTAACACGTGCGTTCCGATGAAAAAAAAACTGGTTAGCGTGCGGAGGATTTTCGTTTCATATATTTCCGTGCACTACCGTTTCTTGGTATCGATTTTGCCTACCTTGACGTAAACCTCTAACTGGTATAGACAGGCTGTGGCATGGTGGTTGCAGGCATGCTGAGTGTATGGGTGAATATGCGGTTCAACATCCCAGATATACTTTCGCACTTTTACAGTGTTATCTGCATTCACCCATTTTTTGGATCGATTTGAGACAGAGAAGAGAAAAAAATGTACGTATTGAGATGGATCGAAATTGTGTATTGTGTTGGGTGTCTCAACAAAAAAAAAATACACTCAATCAAGCAAGACGGGTGACAACCACTTGGGAAGTAATGAATAGCGTGATAAAAAAAGATGGAAGGGCGAGAGGAAAAGGCGATCGAGCCAATGAAGCAATTGGTTAAATGGGAATATCATGGAAAAATGGGTGAAATAGGTTTTGGAATAACATAAAAGAGCGGTTAAAAGCTTCTGTCATTGTTACAGGTTGCCAATTGTGTGGACAGCTTAACCTAAAAAATAGATGATAGAGCGATGGCACAAGAGTGTATAAATAAACCATTAGAGCGTAAACGTAGAAACAGGTTGCTGCGAATGTAGGAGACTTTATATAATTATACTTCAGTGTGTTTACACAGAAAAGTCCATTCGGAAAAACTGCAAAGAAAAGTATTTGAGTGGCGCTCTGTTCTATGTTAAAGATAAGCTCAAACTTCACTTGCAAAGAAAAAAAAAGTTAGGAGGCAATTATATCGACAGGTTGCAAGTGTTGGTTTTTCTTCGGCTATTTTGGTGCATCTAAATAAGCAATGTGTGTATCGATCATCCCATAAATATGTGCTTGGAAAGAACCGTAAAAGTTTAGCTGTTTACATGCTTTGTGGATAAAAGCAGCACAGGAGTTTTTTTGGGTAAAATCGGAGGCCTTGAGTGAAGTCAACGTTTTTCTGTGTAGGATGTTTTTCCTTTATTTCACACCAACTTCCATTCTCTATTTTGTCAAAAGTAAAATCCTTGAATTATTTTCTGATTCTTTTCGCAGTTGTTTAATCTTGGTAATTTCAATTTGCCAACTTCGTGTATCTTCTTGTCTTGGAATATAAACGAAAAAGAAAAGATGTAGCTGTATATAGGGAACTTTCTACATGTCAAGGTCTTCCATCCTTCCTCAGGTTTTCAAAAATATTTATAGCTACGACATAACTATTAGCAGGCATGAAGTTTGCAATAACTTTGCCTCCAATATCTATTTTATATCCGTCTGAAACTCTTACTTTTCTTCATGGATTAGCTATACTTTCTTTGCAAATTTATATGCCTCCCTGAAGGAGCTTATTTTAGAAGCGCGAAAATTTTCTCTTTTGTGTCTACCAAACCCATCTCATCATCACTACCACCACTGAGGTGGTAAAATCCCATTTTCTCTTTTCTTTTTTGTTCTTCTGTGCAGAAAAATGGCTCTAAGCTCCCTGGTCTCGTCTGCAGCCTTTTCCCACTTTTCCTCAAATGCACTTAGGATCACTGTATAACATGTGAGGAGCAACAAAGTAGTTAGCAATAGTAATAACTTTTCTGCTAAACAATGTTACATCTTGAATGAAATTTTCAGAGTTGTATGTTTGTGTGTGCATGTGTGCAAAATCCTGTAACGGCTTCTAGCTCTCTTGTTGCCCGTGTCATGCTCCAAAGTGATTGTCTATTATACCTCGCGGAATTACTATGCAGAGGCGTAGCACAAATGATGATGCATACCTATATCAAAAATTCCAATAGGGTTTCCTCCGCCAAGACTAAAACCTCGATTGCTTCAGTGCAGAAAAAACAACAAACTTGTAACGGCCCAATTCATTTTCCCCATTTTATTATATGGCAAGAGTAGAAAGCTGGAACAATCATATAATGGAAATCTCACGCTGTGAGATGAACTATAAAAAAGGAAGTTTTCTCGTGTTTTTATATGCCTACTTTTGCCGTGCCAAGTATGACTGGTAAAAAAATGAGCTTTGTTCAAGCCAAAAATGTAATCTGGTTATTTTTGTTCGTAGCGATTTATGAAAGACAAGTATATTTTAGAAGTGTACACATATGAGAAAATGGATTTTATTGTCAGTTTCGAGTCATCAACATGCCGTGACACCAGTAGGGAAGCAAAATCTCCTGCTGTTTTAAATCAGGCCAAGTATCTGGTTCCTAATCAGTTGGATTGGATGATATGACAAAAATAACTGTCCGTGAGGGGGAAGCGAGAAGAAAAGGTGAAAGGACGAGTGTCTGTTTGTAGGATGCGATGCAACTGTACAATTTCATATCATGTGTTCTAATCGTGGCTATCTTGGCCATCAACACATTTTGGGTAATAAAGTTACACTGCTTTTCCCATCATATCCATTCCATTATAACCATTTTAGCTATCCACAAAAACAAGACACTACACGATTTGTAATTGAAGGAAAGTGTGCAGTTTTGTTCACGCTGCATTTACACCAATGTCGTATAAAATTGTCAGACAATAAGATGTACAAGCAACCAGTTTTGATCACCCGTCTATACAACACTCGCATTGCCTTGCATCCTAACTCAAGTCGAGTGGACGATGTCGTTTCTGTCTTGAAGGAAAACTATGTTGAAACTGCTTATCGTCATGGTAATTGGTATAATGATGGCAGTCTAGTTTTACCCTGTCCCTGAGCACTGTTTCTAAGTAGAATATAAAGAGAAAGCTCAAAGAGCAACCAACTTTGCGCTTTCTCTTCCTCCAAACAGTTTTCTCTCCATCGTTTTCTTGGCCGTCGTAATTGCCCCAGCATTTATTTGAGACGATAGATACGCTGTGCTAGTTTATAAGACAAGCGAGTTGTTGTCTTCAGGGATAAAGTATTTCCTTTCTCAAACAACATTACATGTGAGCAACAAAATGCACTTTGAAACTTTTCTAAGGGTGTATAGACGCTTGCACGTAGACGCATTTCTCTCCTCTCTCGTCACTCAACCAACCTAATATATATGGCCCAGAGTATCATGTCATGTCCCGAGAGTGTCGTCTACTAAAGTCAAATTAGTTGGGCACTTTGCCTACTACTTATGTGCTCGTAAGCAGAAAAACGAGTTGAGAGAAAAGTTGAGGGACATCCATCCACACTCATAGGTTCTACATTGTATTCTGCTGGCCAACAAAAGAAACTATAAAGCAGTGTACTTCAACTTGGCCAACTTTTCCAGACAAAAGAGGAGGAAAAGGAGAGTTCGTGTACCACGTCAATAACGCACATTTCTGTACTCATCTCATCGGAGAAAATCCCATTGTCGGAGAGTGTTCATCATCAGCGCATTACAGAGTTTTCTAGTGGCAATAAGAAAACGTCTATGATAAAGATGACAATAAAGAGGTTTCAGCAAAAGCTTCACTTTCATCTGGGCAAAAAAAGACACAGCTCTGCTTTTTATTATTGTCATAGGCAGAAAGAAAAAGTATAGTTAAGCCAAGAAATATTGAAGTGGAATAATTTTAAAGGAAAAAACGATAAAGCTATGCGCTATCTAGTTTAATTTTTCCATAAATATAAGTTAAACTTTTAGAGAATATAATAACGACAAAGTTAACGTGAAACGACACTTTTGGAATGGCTCCCATCTCTACATTCATCCAGAATAATATCAGCAATGCGAATGTCATGCAACTATGAAATTTACATTTAATATAATAACTTGAGTTTAAAAAACACATTTTGAAATTAGTTCGTCCACACAAGAGTACTTTTACTGCAAAAAGCCATCCTACAACTAATAAAATTTTACTGTTTCCCGACTGCTGGCCATATAGGGAAAAATTGCGTTTATTTTTTTATTTACAATACAAAAATACTCTTTCTGAACAATTTTCCCCTATTATTTGTTCAGCGCACTGAGAAACGAGTATTTATTTTTATACCGGAAAAAATAACATGCATATGTCTGCCGGGAGCAATGCCATGAACCACGAAAAAAATGGCTGGACACATAAGTACAAACAACAATAATGGATTTTGGTTAAAATGGTAGCAGAGTTAAGTGATGTGTGCTTTATTATATTGTTGGCGAAAATGAAAAAAAATCTTGATCTATCACTTCAAAGGAGAAAAGTCAACATTAAAGCGATAAAAAAGGAAAACCAAGTGGTTTAAAATATATAACATTCATAAAAAAATACATGCTAAAGGAAGCGCATATTTGTAGCTCGTGCGTTTCGTATAAATATAATAAGCTGCTCTTTCATTTCTTTAATAGTGCTTACTGAAATGAAAGCAGAGAAAGCTGCATAAAGCTCAGTTTCGGCTTACTCCATCTTCTTTGTTGACGACTTGACGTTTCCAAAACTGGTTATACGTAAAGGAGACTTTGTAAGAGTTCACTCTTTAAAAAAGTTTTCTTTAAAACATATACCTTATGTACATTCCGCCATCTCCACACGTCTATTTTTATCTCGCGTTTTGCTTCTCACTCTCACTGTCTGTTGACTATTCATTTTCCCCCTTCTTCCTTTAAATTCTACAATATTGAGCTTGTTTTGCATTTTACATTCACTTCTCATTGGAGACAGGCGAGAGAAGAAAAGCGTCTGTGTTCCGTGCATTTTTAAAGTGCACGAGAAAACAGCGTTTCATCGAATTTGTTTTGATATTTTTCTTACTATGAAGAAAAAGTAGTAACGAACGAAGAAAGTTCCGCTTTTTTTCCCTAAAAGTAATATCATGTACAAAAATAATAGGTTTAACATAACGTTCATGTCCCAAGATGAAAACAAATTTTCAAGCGCGTGCACCATTTCTGCCATTTTGGTATCTGATTGTTGAGGAAAACGGAGATGAGTGAAAACAAAAGCTGTATACAACTCACTCAATGTCTTACGCTTCAATTCATTCTCCTTTTTTTGTGCTAAACGCATCTACCTATATATGCCTCGCATAAACAAAAAAATATTATTTTTTCCTTACGGGCTTCAAACGAGCAGTCTCTCCTTGTTTGAAGTTTACGTAATAGAAACCAAAAACTGATATACCATTTAGTTATGATTTGCAAATTCTAGAAAGTTCTAAAGTTCCATGCGGGTGTTTCCATTTTTATTGATCTTTTGTTATTTTTGCTTCCACTTAGATTTATTCTACGTCTTCGAATGAAATATTATACAACTTCATATGTTTTTGTAGGTTTGCCAAAACAAATAAGATAATTGATAGGAGAGCACAGAGTGTTTGGGAAAATACAGATAAAGTTTCTCGAACGAAGGAAATGCGGAGAAAGCATCGCTTATTCAGCAGTAACGTCTTCAGTGTGAAAGCTCGCAAAGAACATGAAATATGATGAGACTTGTTATTTTTTCCTGCATTCTTCCTCTTCAAAGTATTTCTTGGCAAAAGTAAAAAGGAAAACATCTTAACTGAAATGTATGTTTCTTTTTCTCAATTTAGTTATCAATTATTTGCATTCATCATTCTGACAAAAAAGAGGATTGAGGGAAAGGGATTGAAACGAGTTATAAAATATTTATTTCTTGTTTATATTTCTCATACTCAAACTTATCTTTCTTCGACGAGGAAGCAAAATAAATGGGCCTGGCTATACTCCTTAAAAACTTAAAAAAATATAAAGTTTGTTTCCATCTTCTATTTAATTGAACTACACGGGTAAAAAATTTAATCAAGCGTGAACATCACTTGAGCACACTTGAGATTGATGACTTTCACTCCGGAGCAAAGCCAGCTATACAGAGTTATGACTTGAGCAGAAGCTCCTCTTATTTCAAAAATTGATATTCAAGCAATGTCTCCCTGCATATTTCCGGCTGGTGATTGCCTTCAGACCAACTCAAGGGAAGAAAATAAACTACGAGAGCTACGTAAAGATGCGGAAAAGGATCACGTATAGATGTTGTAACCGTACATAATCCTTGCTGTTTTTTCTTTGTGAATTTTCAGGTTATCATGAGACAAGAACACATCTCCGAATGAGCGTCGTTTCAGGGCTTGCATGGAAGTATCGACCATACCTGACTGAGCAAATCTGGCTTTCATTCGAGTGTCCTTTCTCTGCCAAATCAATTTGGACAGCACTTAGGCTAAGCTTTAGCTCCCATATCACCTACCTTCATTCGCTCATTACCCTCTCCTGCTAAAAGCCATGCCCCGATGCTACTTGGTTAAGAAAGTTAAATATTTCGGGATTCGAGACTGGGGACAGTTGGGAGATGCTCCACCGCCAAGTCCTTCGGAAGCCTCGGTTGCTCCTAATTCTCCAACTCCTTCTTACACTCAATTAGAACAAAGTGGATCCAGTGAGCCGTCTCAGCCCTCTGTAAACAGTAAGTAGCCAAATAGTTTTATTTTTTTCCCTTCCAGTCAAAAATTGAAGTCGAGGGTTTTACCCTGAAAATCTGTCCAGCCCATTTAACTTCCACACTTAAACAATGTACTACTTATATCATTATTTCTTAAAGACGTGCGTGTGTACGTACATTCTTACGAGCAAACTTTCGTCAATATTCATTATTTTGGCGCACCAGAATCCCTGATAATATGTCATTCTTCTTTTTTACCTTTGAGTTAAATAAAGGAATCGATTTTTCAAAAAAAAAATCGGCCGAAATATGGCTGCCTTCTTTCATCTTTGATACTTACATTTCAAGTGATGGATTTTTTTATATCATTTTCATCTAGGGGTACTAGTAAGCCAAGATAATATTTGTAATGTCAGGTGGGTTGTAACTTCACAATAACAAGAACAGCAGGAGCACAGACAGTTTTTTGTGTCTGTTTATTGATGGGGATTACAGATGCCTTGTGTGCGTGAGTAAGAGTCATACAATTCCTTGGGATTTTTTGTTTTCATTGATGGTCGTTATCTATGCTTAGATTTTTGTCTTGTCTGACTCACGAAACACTATTTTACAAGAACCCTGCTGGCAGTCTAAACTACATTGGGATTTTGTATTCTTTACTTTCAATCCTATTTTTTGCGGTTGTGTGATTCCCCTCCCAGCGTAGTGTTGAGGTGGTCACGAAATAGATGGATGAAGAAAGGATTCCTTCTCAGAATGAGACAATGTCTGCATTCTCTCCGATAAAAAATCTTCACCGCTGATAAAAGGCAGATAGAAAAAGCCTGGTGATATGTTACCCGTCAAATGCTATAATGACTCCGATAATAATAAAATGTGATTGTTTTTCTAGAAAAGTTTCTATCAATTTTTCTCTTTTTTGCTTTCAATAAAGCGATCATAGAAAACGCTGATCTTTACACGATTAATGCTCCAAAGATACCTTTTAGACCTTTATTGTCTAAATTTGGGGCAAATAAAGACCAATATCTATAATAAGAATTTTCTCCTTTGCAAGATGGCTTGCAAAAAAAACTACAGTGAAGTGAGCTACAGTTTTTTAACACTAAAACTCGTTTTTTGGTTTTTTTACAAAGCAAGCATAAAATAGAACCACCTACTCTGCTTAATCCTTTAAGGCTCAATTAAATGTGAAAATGTGTGGCAGCAAGTATTGAGTTTTTTATGTTCTGACGCAAAGTAAAACGTCTTTGATCATGATTGATCTTCAAAGTGGATTTTCCTTTGTTAAAATTTCAAGCGAACACCTACACACTCCACAAAAATGTCGAAGATGTGGATTTTTTAAAAACATGTATGGATCTATAATTTATGGAGTTCATCTTGGTTTATAATAGATTCTGCCATCGCTGAAATATCTGAGAAAATTTCAGAATACCATTTGAACAAAAGAAAGAGATGCATTGTAATTCAATGCAAGCTATTTTATTGAGAGAAACCATGAACCAAAATCGATGGTAGAGAACTATACATTAGACGCCTTTTGTAATAGGAATAACTAAATTTAAAATCAATTTGGTAATTTCATGCTCGCTTCATTTTGTAAACCATCCAAGAATATAAAACCCTGAAATTGCGGTACAATCTGGTTCAAATAAGCAAAGAGGCAAGGGAAACAAAAAGCCAATATTTTTGTAAGCGAATAACGGTAGGTCCATCATCCAATGATTTTCTGCCCATCAGCATCACTAATAAAAATTGAGTTGACTAACTTTGAAATTGGGGGTGTACAGTGTTTTTTTGTTAACAAAATGTTATGTAGGTACAAAAGTGTACTCAAGTGAAAGCACACAACTCTGCTCCTCGTCCTGCAAGCCACCTTTTTTCCCTTTGAGAGAGGAGAAAAAGTGGCAGTGGATGGTGAAGAGCGACATAGCTGACGGAGGATTAGAGATCGAGATGAAAAATGCTCTGACGGAAAGCTAATATTGACAAAAGCGAGACTTTTTTGTGTTCGTTTCACGTGTTGGCGGAGAAAGGAGGGAGTTTGAGAAGGAAAAAAAAGTGAACGTATAAAAATGGATAAGCATTAATTCAAGTGTTGTGTTGGCATGGGCTTAAATGACCTTCTGAACCGTTTTAAATAATATTTTCATTTCGCGCTTTTCGGTGAAAGCGAGAAATGCAATGTCTGAGTTATGCTTCCTGCGGAACCGTTAACAATAGTTGTCACGTTGGCGTCTATTTAAAAAATGGCGTCGAACCAAGCCAAAAAAAGAAAGGAAGCAAAGAAAATTTACTGGATAATTCAAGAAGTTTCTTTTCCACTCTGGATTATGTTTTATTATGACATGAGCTCTGTAAATCACTTCATTTTGCGTTAAATGACGAATGATTAAAAGCAGAATTATTTTTCGTGTGTTGACTTATGAGCATTAAAAGCTGGCTGATTACAAGCAGTGAATCACTAGGCCGGAAAGAGTGAGAGTGTGCTATGACTTTTTTACCAGTTACCTACACATTTTGAAAAAAAAGTAGAAAAAGAGAGTTGGGTGAATTATGATACATTAGAAAGAACAAAATTTATTGTGCAAAGAAGAAAGTAAAGTAGTAGGTATACAGTTACAGCTTTTCTCGAGTAAATAGCTGGTTTTAGAGGGTTTGGTGACGGAGAGAAATACGAGGCGTTCCTGTGTGTACATTTTAGAAATAGCTGTATTCCCCATCCTGAAGCATGCAAACCTGACATCATTATGTTTTAATGTGTCCCTGTAAATAAAATGCGTGTTTATATGAAATAATGTCTAAAATTATGGTTGTTTGGTTTGTAAGTTTTTGGAGTATCCTGTTTCCGTCATAAAATGCATGTTCATCTACAACACTTTATTTTTGAATTTTGCCTTGCAAAGGAAAAATACACTTTTAAAGGAAAAGAAAGTCGACACTAGTTTTTTATGAAAGAGCTGAATTCGATTTCAACATTCGGGGACATACCAAAACTAATGTCTAGGCTATGAGGGTTTTTCGGCTGCATAATACGTCAGCTTCACAAATATCTGAGATCAGAGTAATGCCCGAAAGTGAACTTGAGTTTGCTCTGAGCATTTATGTTAGTATTCCCCCAAGTATGTGTATTTGTAATTGTAATAATGTCACATTAGTCACTTGTTCAGAAGTAAATTTCTCCCTAGAAAAACTTCTATTACAACATAGGTATACTCATGGCTTTCGTTATGTACCAACTGCTCAGAGTTTTTACGGGATAGTGAGCTCAAACCAAACTTGTGAAAGGCAGGAAAAATGTGTCGCTTCCCAAAGAAAATTCCTCCTGAGCTTGTCACTACCACTGTGTACGCTCTCTTATCGCTTCTTTCTATCGCGGATTATAGAAATGAGTATTTGGTGAAAAGCGTAAATACTTTTGCAGCTTTCGCAAACATGCCTTTCCTCACAAACACCGCCACCATAAGGCTTTTAGCATTTCTAGTAACCATTATGGTTGGAAGCAATGCCATGGGCTACTTCATTTTACGTACTTTTTAGGTTCCCTGAGCCTATATCCCCGTAAGAAAGGTAGGGCATTTCCTGTTCCGTTCACACATTCATTATCGTGTCACAACTTTAATGCAAAGTCAACTCTGGGCACCATCACACAGCTGGTGCAAACCTACCAATGTAAATATATTTTCTAGCTATCAAAATTCCAGCACATTTCATATTTGTTTTATTCCCTCTTTTCATATCCCGGAAAATGGAATATCTCATTTTTGAATGGGAAGATGTTTTGTAGTGAGGCAGACTGCACGCTCGAAAATTTTAACACAAAAGAAAAGAAAATGAGCATGTGAGCATAATGGCAGCCTACTTGACAAGAATATAGATTCATAGTGGAGCAGTTGCTGACGTACAAAAAGAAAGTTCCTTCCGAGAGAGTAAAAGCAACAGCAGGAGTGGGCAAAAGAAATGAAGGAGGATGGAAAGGAATTTTCTAAAATGCTTTCTATTACCATTTAGGAATAAAAAGGCTTCCATTACCCATATGATGACAATACTTGGCTTTTTTTGGATCTGGTCTGTGAAAAGACAAAATTGTGATGGTTTTCAAGAAAACGAGCGTGTGTAGAAGTGTGGATGGAGACATATACAAAAACGGTTACACGTCTTCTTAGAGGCTATTTTTCTCGTCTATCTCGACGTTTTCTCAAATAATATCGAGTGCGATTGACTTCACCACTTAGCCATACATTTTGGAAGAGAAAGTTTGCGATTGGAATTTATGGGCCCGTCATTCCTTCAGCTACTTTCTCACATGGTCTTAATGACTTGTCACATAACGAAAGTTGCCATTCAGCTGGCCATCTTCATGTCTTAACGGTAGGACTGACAAAAGAAGAAGATAAAAGGGAAATGAAGCTGCAACAACAACTGCTTATTCACTTAATTCATCTACGAGCCTAGACAGTTTGAGCTTTCGCTGCCAAGATTCTTCGTGCTTTGGAACCATACTGAAAGAAGCCTTACTGACTATTCTGCTTTGAAATTTATCACGACTTAGCGTAGAAAAGTTTCCTGATCATTTATTGTATATCCAATTTTCATTTAGAGGAATTAGAAACTAATTATTGGTATTGAATAGAATAATTGGTAGATAATTGCTAGTTTTGTGCTCTGGATAATTCGGCAGTTCATATCGTACGCATACCTCTCTACACACTTCCCCAGAGAAGGTATTTCCAAGGAACAAAACCCGTGGAGAAATAAAAGCTCTAAGAAGCTATAGGGCCAAATCTTCGGACAAGGTCGACCTTTCATGTATGAGTTAACGCGTTGTCCTCCTTCGGAGAACTTGCCCGATTATGCGCCTATTTTTATGACTTCCTTCTAAGGAGGTATTATGTGCGCTCCAATTCACCNTATTTTTATGACTTCCTTCTAAGGAGGTATTATGTGCGCTCCAATTCACCCAGATAAAAACGACTTTTCTGTCCTGGCACGGTCAAAAAACTTGATGAATCAAAGCTATCTGGCCGTTGCGTTGCTCTGTAAGTCTCGGCCAAAGACTAATGAAAAGGGAAGCATATTATGTCAGCCAAATAAATGATCTTGGAAAATTGCTCACGTTTCCGACAATGGAAGAATATGGAGGTGAACGGCGTTGTTACTAATTAAAGTACACATTTCAAGCAATTCAATTAAAAGGATTTTAATATAGCACGTTTCGTATCATAATACATAATATGAATATTTTCCAAAACCACATAAAATACAACGCCAATGTTAGGCTACAAACTTGTACTAATACTTGCTTTTGAAACAAGGCGACATGCTACAGACCATGGAGTTAAACCTGCTAAGCATGATAAAGTAGAATGAGTGTTGTCAGTTTTACGATAAGCAATCCGAGTAAATCCTAGCTAGGGATATTTTAAGTTTAATCCTATCAGCGAAATATGACGTTCCTACTAAAGTTGAAACAAAGCTGCTTTCCTAACCAGGAAAAACTTGTTTCAACGATACACCATTATGGAACGGATCCATGTGTACCTTTACTGCTCATTTATAATGCTGCCTCCTACAGGATAAAGTTAAATGACTGTAGCGGCAAGATCAATAAAAAACACTCACATTTTAAGATCGCTCCTTCACTTTTATTACGATTCGTAGTACACACCGGAGTAAAGCTTGAGAAGTCTTGATTTTAGTTAGATCAGATCGCTAACGATAAGCCATTTGAAATAGGATCGAAAGGATAACTGTCTAACTCCTTGTTCCCTTCTAAATCCAATTTCAGCCAAGTTCACTGTGCTAAATGGCTCCTCATTGTGAGTAATTGATATCCAATTTATCAGAATCAAAGGGAAAAGCACAGATGTGCAGAGTTTTTCTTATTGCTCATTAACTTTATGTAATCCCTAAAAATCAGTCGTAAGCGTTTCTAATCAATCATAGTGATGCTGAGGAATGGTCCAAGATAGCATGATCTGCTCATCCAGTACATTTCTGTTTTGAAAAATGGGAAAGAAAAATTGGCAAAGTTTGTCAAGTCACAGAATCCTCGCATATTTCATTTTGTGAATTTCTCTCATAAGCTTACACATTAATTAATCAACAGCATCAACATTTTCCTACTCCAGAGGAAAAGTTCATACAAATGAGTAATTGCCTTTGAACCAGTGTTGTTCAAACTGTAATCAGATTTTTTTCTCCTTTAATTTTTTTGCAGAGTAGAGAAAGCACTCGTGCCTTTGTACTTGTGATGACATTTATTTTCTAATTATATTTTCGACTGCCTTTCTCTCCCCTTTAAGTCTAATTACTCACGGCATCAACTCGTAAATCAGTGGTGTGCTTCACACTAATTTCTGGCTGAGTTTTCATTCTTCTCGCAAATTGAGTTACACATATTCAACGTTCCAGTGAAACTGCAATGCTTTTCGCTATAAAATATATCGTCCGCCGAAGTACAAAACTTTGCTTGAGATAACGCGTGGTAGACAATGCATTTATATGGAAACGCTTTATTCTCCTTTCCTATTCATTCTCCAATCTTGTCTCGTCCCTCGTTGTCACTTGCACTTTAGAGAACAATTCAGAAAGTCTTTTTGGCTCAGACCTCTACTACTCTGCTGGCGACCATCTTCAACGAATGCCGACAGGCTATCAAAAAAGAGAAAGCTTCTTGAAAAGTAGTCTTCTGTAATAATATGTCTTGTAATTTAGAAAGTTGGCAAAAGATTCGATTATACTACTTTTATACTTTTCCCTCCACTGACAATTGAAAACTCCTGTCAGTCTTCGCAGAGGTGATATAACGCAGTCATAAGGTGGTACTGGATACTGTGCGAAGGAGTGCACTCACCGAAACGCATTATTTATAAATGTGCTATTAACATTGCCATAGTCAATTGAGTAAAATATAACGTGTTGTATAATGCGCTTTCACTTAAGGACCCGTTTTTATTGTAGTAGTTTGGGAACAATAGGTTTCCACGATAAAAAAATCTATGATTCATTGTGCATCTTTTTCAGAACTTGATGACGGTGGCGTGACACATTTTAGTTATTACTACCTACATGAATATTATCGTACTTGAGATCGCTCAGTGTTGTATAAGAATCATACATTTCATGGAGGAAATGCGTGTCACATAATGAACCATGGAATTCTCCATCTTTTGTTCCGCTCGATCATACTTTACGACAGTATGGGGTAACTATAGTTCTTTAGTAATTTTCATCCACGAACCTATTTTGTAGTTGGAGGGGAAAACCCGATGTCCTTTTTGTGGTGGAAGTTAAGCGTTCCAAAAAGCTGCGAACAGCAAAAGAATGACCAGTTTTGTTAATACTTGTTCCCTCCCAACACGTTATTGTGATGAGGAAAACTTGCTAGCAGAAATATTTAAATAATGAAGAGGGTATTTACGAGAATATAACCGTTTAAATGATAGTGCCAACAACAGACAGAACAATATGTGGACTTTCTCCAGCTATTTC
>VICI01002840.1:0-15144 GCA_019593645.1 Akabosia matsudoensis
TATCGTAAATAGATATTAATCAACGCAGTAGGGGATGTTGGATTAATAGAATACTATGGCAGATTTTTACATATCATTTACCAAACAGCCAGCCAACCCATATAAAGGCTGGTACGAAAAAAAGTACGATCGACGGAGCTAGGTTATATTGAATGTACCAATGTTTTTTTTTCTTAAGAGGTATGCCGCAAAACAAGTTTTTTTTTCAATTTTGTTAAATGCTGTAAAATTTATACTAAGTTAAATTCCGTGTCATTTGCTTTTTTAAGGATAGAGTCAACTTTTTAAAGCTGTATCACTGTTTAGAGTGAATCTCTTTTTAAAATACGAAAGCTGGCTGTGCATTGACAGGTGCATATATTGGCTATAGGGAATTGAAGTGAGGTCATGAAGATGGACATATCGTTGGAGTCATCGTCATATCATAACCGGTAGTGTCAAAGCGCGAGGAACGAGTTATACTCATTTTCACCTGTTTCTTGCGTAAAAAAACTGATTCCATAATTATTTTTGATGACTTCTTTATTATATAATCGTTACGTAAAATTCGTTTCTATGAGAGAATTACAAATCATTTCACCTTTCTTTGTAAAACACTCAGCTCAGTCAACTGTACTGGATTACGGTACTTTTTTCCAGTTTTCCGACAATGTAATATATTTCTAACTAAGACGTATTTTCAATTGTATAAACATCATAATTAACTTTACTTCTAGGAAAACAAAAATGGCAGCTTGTTTACAAATATGACTTGCTTCATAACCCTGTATATTTGCTTTATGTTTCGATTTCGACCGCTCGACTTTCACTCACGTATTGACTTTTCTCTCGGATAGGCATCACAACAACAGCCAGTAAAATATTGGGTATAAACTCTAAGCTAAATCTAGCAACGTGTATTTTGACGAGGATCTGATTCAAGATGAATTCAAATATTTGCGTGACCGTGGAAAAACTCAACTAAAGTTTTTACAGTTTGATGCCCAACATCATAATTAGCATGAAAGCTTAAACACTATCTATAAGCTTGAAATTAAAATGCTGAATCAACATAGGACTAATGCTAATCTACTCAAGAGAAAATTTTGAATGAATCTAATCTATTTTATAATCCCTGTTTTCCGTTGCCCAACGATGTAAGCTTGTCAAGGTCCTGATATATATCCTTTGCCAAAAATCCTCATGATCGCTAACCCCTTACAATGAATCCCATTTGATGTAGTCCGCCCATGAGTCCATTTTGTTAAATCCCAGGCCACTGTAGCGAATTTTATTTTGTTCGTCAACTGTCAACAACCTTCCCGTGTACTGAGTGACTTTCTCTGCTCTCTCGGTTCCGTTACTGCTGCTGCTTTTGTGACGGAGTTGAATAATGAACGATGACAGGGGAGCTTTTGGTATGCCAGCATGGTCCAAGACTGATTCTACACCGAGGAGCTCCACTTCCGTAGGGCTAATTAAGGCAGAATAGTTACGATGAAGGTTGACCACAGCGATTTCTTTGACTTTCATCTGGATCGCAGTGTAAATAAGATTGTAGCCGGCTGCGGGGGATGGATCTGACATATTGATTACATTCAATCTTTGCAGGTTTGGAAGAAGAAGAGGGAATCCTCCTGAGACTGTTCGCCGTGTTGTGTAGTCACCGACAGTGAGCGTTTTAATGGAGGTGGATGACACCGGAGTCACGCCATCCGGCATATTGAATGTTGTATCAACGTTGTTTATTCCAACGGTTTGAATGGTTTGCGGGAGATCATTCAGGTTGAGGTAGAGTTCATAGCCAGGCCAGTCACAGTGGAAGGTGAGCCACACGTGGAGCTCTTCAAGCTGCGTCATCCTACGCAACACGTTCTGTAGCTGGGGCGAGCGCTGAATCGCATTTCGCGTGTTTAAGTACTTGAGCGTGGCTGGGATCAAGGGCACCGATGCGTCTGTAACGTTGCAGTTAATCAAAGTCAGACTGTCGTACGTCCCAACAGCGTTGAGTAGTACGGATTCACAATATTTCACATTCAAGTAGATCTCTCCATCACCCCGGCGAACATCAATTAATCTTGTGCCACCCTTGAGAATCGTCACGTCCACGCCAAGATTTAAAAGGTCCTTTTCTACGTCCCATGACGAGGAGGAAACTTGCTGGTCAAAGAACAGGGTTTCCTTGAGTGTCTCGGGAGACTTGTATGAGTCTCGCTTGTCGTTTGCGTTTTGCACGTACAAAAATTTTCTCAGTTTCGGAAGATATACGCGCGTGAAGTTTCCTAGTAATGAGATGTTGTCCAGGACGATAGATTCCAGGTCGTAGCAGCCTTCCAGGGAGCGAGAAAATTGGGCTGCATCTAAATATACGTTTGAGAGTGATACAGACGTAAGCGGAGTTTTCGACGAGTTGAGAAGATCATTTGAAGAAGCGCATGAAACTCGGAGTGGCTCAAAGTCGGTGAAGTTGGCAAGCATGGCGGAACTTGCTCCTATGTACTTGTACAAAGAAGATTTTCCAGTGGCTGACGAGGAGATAGCTCCAGGGGTACTTTCCTCCCCCCTCTGTTGAACACTGCTGGTATGTAGTAAAGTCTTGGTGGAAGATGACATTTGCATAGAGTCCTTGAAAGTTTGGCTTTCCGGTTGAGGTAAAAAATCCGTCTTACTTGCTGATAAGCTGCCACCACCGATTCCTGAAGCACCTAGGTGAGCTATGTAAGATTTGTTTAAAAAAATAAATATAACGTAAAAGTTGAGTCATGTGAACTGTGAAGAAGTGTATGCATATAACTTTTTTCATACCAAACGCAAACGGAAGAGCAAATGAGATGACGAGTATTCCACCCACGATCCATTTCCATGGAACGCTAAATAAAACAAGTTTTACTCTGAATTTCGCAACAAAATTGGAAACAAACTCTGTTTTGTGCAAGTATCGACCGCTCATTCAGGCATAGTTTTTCATGTAATTGTGTACGTGTACGACGCAAAACTATTGTTGCATTAATGAGCTATGTATAATGTATAAGGCTTGCTTACCGGTGTTGCACAACTTGAAATCTACCTCTAGGCTGTTCATACTCGAACAAGTCTTCTGAAACACTGTAGTCGTTCATCATGGTAATTGCTGTCTTTGGTATCTTTAAATTAATTAACTATACTTAGCACTTTATACCAAAAAGAGAAAGTCATTTGACAGAGGTAAAACTAACTTTTACAATGTAAATTAAGGTAAAGTTTAAAGGAAGAAACTACTTTCAAAAGGACGAGAAGACAAAAAACGGTATTCCTGGAAGGATTACAAGTGCTGAGTGCCAGTTTCATGCGTACAAAATAATGCCTCACGCTACACATAAGATTTTACTTAGATTCTAAAGAACACAAACGCTCAAAGGCTTTCTCAATAGTTCGAACACTTGTTATGCAGCAGGTATTCCGAGTGGATCATATGCTATTCATGTTAAATGAGTGTTGCAGACAGGTAATTTCCTTGAATGCAAAGTCCTCCTATCCACATGTAAAATGAGGTAAATGTCGAAGACAAAAAAAACTTGTTTCAAGGATTATGCAACCTGAGAAGTTGGTCATAAAAAGAGCTCTATAGAAAAACAGGTTTTCGCTGTGAGACGAAAAGATACTGGCACTTGTCCTGATCTGACTAGGGCTCCGTGTCCTGATTTATTAAAAAGACATTCCTACAAACAATATACATTTTTATATTGTACGTATAATATAATATGGAAAGAATGGTAGCATTGGCTACCTACTTCACAGAGCTTCTAAATGTGTCCAATACTGTTTACATATAGGCATCTGTAAGATTTCTGTATAGTTTCTCGCTATGGAAACTCGATTACATGAAATATTCATGGAACAAAGTAGACTCATCATGAGTTATGACATGTGCGTCCCAGCTTGCGTTTATATGGCTGCCTTTCAACAGAATTAGGTAGGATTGGATGTTTTACATGGCTAAACATAACCGGTAGTTGTTACATAAACTTGTAATACATTAATTTTATTCTTCCAGTTCTATAATTATTAGCTAGTACGTCGTCGATGATTTTTACTAAATGATCTTTGTCCCTATATTGTCCCTTATAGAAGGCATTCCGCATGAAAAGTCATCGTGCCGATTTTTTAATCTGGTTGAGCTGCGGCTTGCTTCGTTAAATCCAGTACTGATTCTAGTAATCCGCACTACGGCTCAAATTTTAATGAATTCCTTAAGAGCAGGCCAGTAGCAAAATTTCTAAAAGTGAAAAAGACCAGAAACTTTAAAAAGTGTTACATGAATACCTAACTCTTTCTTACAAAAGCAGGTGATTAATTCGCATATTCAAAATCTAGGTTTTAAACTTCGTAACATTAGGAATCGGCATACTGACAATCTGTTACCTGGAAGATGCATCATAGCGATTGCTTAACATGCAGACAACCACCTATTCAAATCTATTCTAGTCCGGGATGTGATCACGCGTGGACGTGCTCCTCGTTTCCACTACTATGCTTTGCCATTGCGTATCGATCCACAAATTGAAGTCAGCACGTGAAAAAGTTATATAATTTTAGGTTCCTTCACAAAAGATTGTTTTCATAGTGCTCTGCATAAAGTTGATAGAACGAAGCAGTCTTTTAGACATGAAAATATTGAGAATGATATTTTAGGCATGATTGACACATCCGAGCAGACAGTTGATGGCAAGCTGCATTACAACCGAACTCTCCCCTATGGTTTCACGGCGTTCGTTATGTCAAAACAGAAAAATCAGCGGTAAACAACGCACAAGCGGTTACACAACGGATACAAAGATACCGATAGTAATTCAATGGTGATAGACGGTAATTGGCAAGTTTCACAATTATATGTGTCCCACGTTAAAAACTTTCACGTGTTTCTAGTCGCTGTTCACAGTGTCGCATTGTACATGTGACTCACGGGTTATCTCACTAGCTAGCAGGTCAAATTGATTAGCGTATAATATATATATACTGATGAAGGAAGAGAAAACGAAATTTTCTGTAGTCCGCATTTCTTAAGTGAAGTCCGCATTTGATAAGTTTAAGGACATTTTTGTGCTGAGAATGATAACTTTGAAATAAATATCTTGTAGACTTCATCCCTTATTTTCCTATATGCATTTGAAACTGATTATTACGTAGCTGAACTATGTTCAGCAAGTAATGGTATCGATGAGTTTGTCTGTCTGTCCGTCCGCGCTCTACAGGCCGTACCTTTTGGCCGATTTCCACCAAACTTGGCAGAGAGATATTTTGGACCCTAACTAAGATCCATATTGATTTTGAGCCCAATTGGTTGACCCTAAGGGCCGGGGTCAAGGGTCAACTTTTTCTTTCGTATTTTAATATGGTATTGGACGTATAATTTGAAAGCCCTTATTGAGAACAGACTAACGGTGTGGTTGTTTTAGATTTTTGTCACAACTGCTAAGCGGCATCAAAGGTCAAACTTTTGCATTGAGCACAAGATTGCGGACGACTTTCTGGTTTGTGCATTGAAAAGTGGAGAGTCCTGGGTTAGGAAACTAGGGCTATTCAGTGCAGTCTCTGATCCTCAGCTTTTTTGCTAAGCTTTTTTCTTTATCTTTTTTGCTAAGCCTTTCTTTGGCTTTTCCTCTGCTCAGCTACGTCTTTATAGCTTTAAAAGCTTTTATTCGGCTCAAAATCATACAAAATATTCCGTCTGTATTGTAGATTCATTTACAATAAGATTATTAGGTAAGTTTAACCTTGAACTTTATTCACAAAAAATAATTTGAAATCAAATCGGATTTAAGGTTCGCAACTGCGTTAGCCGTACATTTTCTAAATATGCCTGTATATAACAGACTAACGAGCAAGTATATCGCTTTACTGCCACTAGTGAAAACTATTTTTCCTGTTGTACATATAACGACCTGAGTTTTCAAAAGTTAAGTTCGACCATGGATAGTTCTAGGATCGAATTTGCTTATTTTCTCAGCCTCAATTATAAGTTGAGATAGATTACATAACACAAATCATATGGCATTTGCTTGGCTGCATATCAATTTCCTAGTTTCGAAAGTGTTGCTAGTGTTCCAATTAATGTATGTTTTACGTTCCAATTTCCGATTTTCCTTATGGCATGTATTTTCCTTGTTTCTCGGAGGAACTCACTTAATTGTTGAGCAGACGAGTACAAAATTTTCTACCAACTTTCATCGAGAAGTGGGAACCAATATGGACGTTATCGAGGAAAGTTTTGGTTTGATTTCTGATGTTGACACAATGAATGAAACCATATTGAGCTTCCACTCCACAGACCCACTCAATCTCACTGCTATCAGGAGTGCATCTCTTTCAGAGATGTTTGGATAATCGACTCAGTCCCGTAATTGCTCCCATCTTTTCCAACGCTTTTTTAATTTGCACAGTATTATCATTGCTTTGGCGCAAAGTGTTGGCCTACAAAAATGTATTTAGAATGATATGGATGCTGTGTATAGATAGTCTGAAGTTTTTGTTACAAGCATCTTATGAAACAGGGCTTCAGTATACATTAAATTGAATATTAAGTAGTAACAATGGCCTACGTCAGTACAATAGAAATGTACCTTAAATTAAATAATAATTTTCAATCGGAAGTAGTACGTAGTTACTATGTACGGCCTATATGTACCTAGTATGCACGCAGGTATATATGTTTCGGAAAGGGAAAATGGGTGTGCCAAATCCGAGATTTATCTGAAGAGAGTAAAATATTATGCCGACACTTTTGAATTGCGTCAGTTGAAGATAGTCACACAAAGAAAAATGGATGGCACATCACAACTAAAATGCTATATTTCGTGTAGTAGCAAAATCATCCATATGGAGTTGAACAACATTAGAGGTCAAATGACATACAAATACGATTTAATCTTTAAAATATTCAGTTGATTGAGTTGATGTTTTAAATAGTTTAAAAAAATAGAAGATCCTGGATGATCCACAAGGAACCCTGTATCTATTCAGAGTTTGCAATAATATGTACCGTACCTGCTTATAACACAAACAGAATCCGTAGTTTCCAGTTTTGCAACGTGAAACGCTTCCACGCCTGGAAATGCCCGTGTTTTAGTGAGCTGAGGAAAAACAACAAACTCTTCATCGCAACTCAAAATTCTTCGCAAAGAGTTATACTCATGAGCATTTTAGAGCAGTATCGGGAAAATGAGCATATTGTTAAAGTATTTTATGTGGTAACGTTTGTTACAGCAGCACGCGGTTTTTTGCCACTTCTTGATGCATGACAACGCAAGGATGATTTTTTTCCTTGCGTAATTGCTAATCGGTCGGGAAAAAGTCTTCAAAGCGGGTGCTACCAAAGCTGGGGGAATGATACTGATAAATACCCCCAACCACGAAGATCCAGATGGAAGACATTCATCGCCTATTCACCTTTTAAGTGTTTAAGCATGTAATATTTAACTGGTAATATTCATCTCATGATGATCCTTGTCGTTTCATTTTGCCGAGCAGACGGATAAAACTGTTAAGTATGCATAAACAGACTGATAATAGATAGAGACACGGGCACAAAAGGCACTTAACTCGAGATGTTATTGCTTCTTCCTTTTCCTCTTGAACTCGTACGAGGATCGACGTGATCCCCTTCTTGAATCGGTACAAAAATAATACATAATAATAACAATAAAACATGTTAAGTAAGAGCATAAATAGGGAGTAAGAATAACATTTGATGTGAGCAAGCGGCTTTACGAAAAAAAGAGAGTTGGGGGAATGAGCTAAAATGGCATTCCAACGATTTCCACGGATGAAGTCGAGTAGCGGTGAGGACGTTGACGGGGAAAAAGAAAACAAGTCTTTCAGATGAAAAGCAATTTTACAAGGCTAAATTGGATGTTGGAAATGAAATGGACGTGTTTTCGTTCGAGGCAGTATTTTGTAACAGAAAATGAAACAACCGAAAAGCTTCGTCATATCGTCAAAATAGCTTTTTTTATGCAAAAGTAGTTGCATTGCATTGCATGGCAAACGTCTATCTGTGAAAGTAGACCAAAGAGTTTTTTTGCGCTTCCGCAAAGGATTTTGGACGCCACATTAAGTATCTTTATGGGCTTGGAGTGCAGCAGCAGTAAATGGCCAAGGCTGTATTTTTTTGTGCAAAAGGAGACTTTTTCCACTTGATGGAGACAGAGCTACCGAAAAAAACAAAATCTTTGATGGTTTTTGAATCCACTGGCGACTGTTTCAAAATCCCAAGCGAAGCTGCAAACAAAATACTAAACTAGAAAATGTTTTGAGTTTGCAAATTTACTCCTGACCTGGCTACATGTGACCGACTCAATCGCGTCCTTGCAAAATTGATCCACATGAGCTGTCACGTTCATTTGAGGATTTCGAAGGCTGTTTAGTTTTTTACCAGTGAGCAGTAAGCATTTCAATGGTTGCTGAAGTATCTTTCTCTATGCTACTGAAAGATAGCTTACTACAACAACAATTAGTTTAACTCGTTTAACAATGCTTTTACAAGTTAGCTTATGTGTTACAAGTTGCTGAACTCAAGACAAGAACAATACAAGAATGAGTGCGTGAGACGGAAGGTCTATGTCTACGCATCTTGTTTGCACTAGGTGATTTTAACATGAGGCTACACGTATCATAGCAACGCAAATACACGTCAGTTGCTACCTCTAATTATTTATGATTTTTTGATTGTGTTGCTTTTCTCACGTTTCTCAATTAAATTCTTGAACCAGAAAAGTATATTCAAATATATGTGAATCTCGTTTTCTATCCCCGATTAAAATATTTTCGCGGACAAAATCGTCTACAAAACTAATGTGCGATATGCCCAGATCTCGGCATTAAAAAGAAAGCGCAAAAACTCATTAGAATCATGTGCTGTGTGCATCACCTGCCAACCCATAATCGTGACAAATCATGTTTTAATGGACAGAAGTTGATGCATTTTATGTCAAAATACTACTTCGCGAGCTACGAAGAAAACAAGCATCCGAATAGATAAATTTTTCCAATAAGGTCATAAAGATTTAAGAAATAAAAAATATATGGGACCTATATCTACGTTTTATTGAAACATGAAGCATAAACGTCTTAAAAATGAATGCCTTCGCGAAATTGTCGCCGTTTTTAATGTCATAAGTGTACTAGTTAATTGCCCATCATTTCAAGTGGCTGGTTTTAATTCAAGGGCGACCATGAGCCCTCCTACACAGTTAAAAGTAAAAATAACTGTAAAAGCACAAGTATTGGCCTGAACGTCAAACTTATATTAATGAACTTTGAATTTGTCAAAAGGAGTAGAGCTGTTAGAGCGAGGTTGGATACAAAAAGAGTCAAGCCTTTAGCTGCGTCTTATCTGCACCTTTGACCGAAACTAAGAACGGAGGAGAGATGTTTTCACAACAATGACCTTGTTTCCATCCATACCCTCCAGCTCAAGCCAAGTCTCAGCGAGCAATTCTATCAGTGAAAGAGCCTTGCTGCTCTGATAAGAATAATGGATTCGTAAGTACGAGCTGCATTTAAGTGCATTATCGCGTCTCTCTTCGTACACGAAACCATTTAATGCTTCACTTTCTGGTTAAAAAATAGCTGGATTTTGTGGAATATGTACATATTTTGAAAAGTGTTTTGTATGATGCGTGGAACTCAAATCCTTGTTATTTTTTTCCTCTTCCAAAGTAACCTTTCAGGCTGAAGTACTGACAGCAAACAACCTGACAAAATCGTTTTTAACAAAGGTGTATTAAAAAACCATCTTACAGAAATGCTAGTCCGTGCCTACCATTAACTCCTCCGCTGCTGCATTTCCAGCAATGAGGTTAGCTGTCATCACTTAGCAATTGATTGTCAATGAGACGAACTGACTAGTATCATGCAATCAGAAGTAGGTTAGTCCAAAAATCCTATCAATGATTCAATCAACCCAACTATTAACTGAATTTCACCATGAGGAAACATGCAAGTAGCTAGAAATACGGACATAACAAGATATAAACACAATGTTTTATGAAATCTGTATGGATTACTAGAATTCATCCTTGAATCATGATGATTATGCAAATGGACGTGATGTGGATGTCCATAACAACACGGCCAATTGAGGAGAAAACGTGCAAAAAAGAGGACGCGAGTTTATCCATGCATTAAACTGAACTGTAATAAGATTTACTCCATCAGATGAAATCCTGGAATCAAATAAAAAGAAAATTTCATGGAATTATACGAAAATCTCCATATTTTGTCTGTGCGGATTCACTATGCAAACGAGTGATAAAAAAACTCTGCTTAAATTGAACAGAATTAGGAGGCATTTTAAAAAATGGCCTCCAACAATATGGCCTACAACAAACAATGGCTCAAGCTCATATATATGTGCCCGTCCCATGGAAAAGCGGATATGTCGTTTAAGAAAAGGGACAGTAAAATAGACGAGAAAAACGAATTAATTGTCTATTTTCTGGTTTCTCTTTTTACACGACATATCCCCTTTTCCTTGGGGCGGCCACATTCCTTCCTACTGTTTTACGGTAAAAAGTAATATTTCCATACCCTGTACACCCACGCTCAGTTAATTAAGCACACTCGATTTTCTTGTAAAGTGCTTCAATCAGAAATATGGACACAACATATATGCTCCTGCCGCCTCTGCCCTTTCACAGTTGTGAAGTTTTACAAGAAAATTTCCATTCATTACAATGAACCAGTTTATGAGAGTGTTTCATTTGTTGCCATTGTCGCACTTTTTAAGGAGAGCTGTCAATCGATACACACAAAAAACGAACAAAATGGAGGTGACAGTCGGTACGGATCTCCTCTCTTAAACTGTATGTGTGGTAACTTATGCCTCATGTCCAACTGTCACAAATAACATGGAAAGACCCGTTTTTGTTTTGTTTGTACTCTCTTTAAAAGGAAGTACAAAGGGAAGGAAGTGTGTAGCAGAGCAGTACAAAAATGTTGATGAACTGACAATTTTCTTTTCTTCCGTCAAGTCACTGTTTTGATAGGGAACGTACCAAAGCAACAAATGGTCACATCTGTCTCTGTTTGCTATACCTACCTGCGTCTTCCAACTTCGAGAGATGATCATGATCTTATTCATTTTTTACAATGTCTCGTAAAAAATGAACAAAGATGTCTTGTATTATTGTTCTTGACAAAGCTTTTAAGGTTTTTCTTTTTCTCTCACGAGCGGATACGGGACGTTTTTCTCTCAAATTGATTTATACAAAAGAAACCCACTCGCGCAACTGGCTTAAAATATGATACAACTCATACATGAATATTTTACGATTTTTTTTTCATTCTGTCGATTTGGATTTGGTAATTCGAGATGGCAAGAGTGATCGGATCGGGATGATGTTATTATAACGAACAAACACAAAAGGAAGACAAGAGACAGTTTTCGGTTTTGATATGGAAAATTTTCTTTGAGAGAAAACACAAAACAGCCGTGAACAAATGACCTATAAAGCAATAAGAATTCCATTTGGATTTATGTAAAAGCATTATGACTAATAATGAAAAAATAAGGCATACCGTAAAACTTCTAAAGAACGCCCCAGCGAAAAATTGAAACTTCCCTATCGCCAACCTGGCGATACTTAGAGAACCAGCGAAATTTTAAAGGTTGAGTTTTAAATTGTTGTCATTTTCTACAATCAGCCTATTATTGTTAGCATACTTCTCATGAACAGTTTCATTCTAAGGGTATTGCTTTTCGTCATTTTCTGTGAGTAAACGATTATCATTGGCGATATTGTGCACTTGAGCCCTGTATTATACCCGGCGTTAATTAGGGGCCCGGCGTTATTTAGGAACCCGACGTTATTTAGGGATCCGGCGTTATTTCGCGACCCGGAGTTATTTAGGGACCTGGCGCTCTTTGGAGACCCGGCGAAACTTCAATTTTCCCATTTGAACCCTGGCATTCTTTAGACGGTGTACGGTATATCTCAATTACAATTTCTTATTTTCTATTCCAATGCTCCCATGGTTACACATTGGCATTTGATTTTTTTCTGAATAAAATAAAGGAATAGAGTTGAACAGGACTCGAGGATATTTTTGAACAGACGGGATGGAATAAATAGTTTTATATTGGAATATATAGTAAACACCTTCCCAACTTGTGTGACATTTTGAAATGGTTATTTTCTGCAATATTAACTTGTAAAAGTAGTTCGGTTATGGGGCTACAGGAAGTAAAGAGATAATCCGGTGTAAACTTTTTTCGGGCAAAAAAAATTTACATGTTTACGATGACAACATGCAACAAATAATTTGAGATAGTTTGAAAGTAAAAAACACAGAGTATCATATCTCATATCTTCAGAGCAAACAACGGAAAATGGTTGCGAAAAAGGAGTTCAAGCGCACATATATCGACGATGGGCATACTATCGACAGTTGGGAAAGCAATACACATACACATAACCGTCGCATCTTCTCTATAATCGCCGTTTTACCAAAAAGGATTGCAGCCAGAGTACAGAAAAGCTTGAGTAACGACTTTGGAGCAACACGAGAAAAGAAGAAAAAAGATGCCTTTTTCGGACGTTCTCCCTCCGTGTTTCCACCAGTTGCACTGTGTCATCGGCTCGGTGAGCAACAACGTTTTTCATCTTTTTGCTGGAAATAGAAGCACCAACTCCGCTTCCTGAACAAAAAAAATTCCGTTGGCTTCACTCACGCTTCAGGACTCCCACATCGCTGCAATCATCACATTCACGCTATTGAAATCATCGTAATTTTTTGTTCATTTCCCTTTCAGAACTGTTTCCGTTTTTGAGTGCTTGCAGCTTTTGAACATTAGTTTTATGGGGTTTTACACTCCAGAAGCCATTTCGGAAAGGCTCCTTCTGTTTTAACCACTTTGATAATTACACAATTTTTTTTGTTGTTTTGGCCAAACTATCAACCAATACAAATTACAAAACTTTTAGCGAACAAATTAAATTAGAAGAAGTTCAAGCATGAAAATTCCATCGTAAATTTGTCTCGGCTCAAGCGTAGCAGGTTACGCCAACTAAATTGAAATTTTACAACTGTGAACGTTTTTCATTCAAGCTTTAAAAACTTTTTGAGGCTTTGTACATTATAAATTCCTTAAACGAAAAAAAGTATCAGAAAAAAAACTGGAAAAAGCTTTACAAAACAAAAGATGAAGAAATTTTCCTACACCTGTGCAACCACTGAACGTTCACGTTCACTAACTGAACTTTTCCGTAGTTATCCAATTAACGCAACTTCACCAAGGATTTTTTGAAACATAACGACTATCGAATCAAGTGCTACGTCCTCCCACACAACAGACAAATTTCATGGTTTTTATATATAAAAAAATAAGAGGATTTAAGTAGGCTTTTCAGCTTGTTGTTCTGTTAACGAGCGAAGATGTGTTCCTTTAAGGTTTTTATTTTCTATTTGCTTGTGTGTCTCTTTGAAAAACTCTCAGAAGTGACTTCCATTACCGATTGAAGGAGAAACCAGCAAACATTTTTTCAGGAAGCTGAAACTATTATAATGGTTCAATTTTAAAGTTACAATTCCCAAATGCAACAACATAATGAAGACCTCTTAAGCGGAGTAAACATAAAATCATCTTTTCCCCCGAGAGCTTATATCTTTGTAAGTTTTCTTGTTGATATGTTTCGACAGCAGTTATGTGGTTGAATGAAGCGTCTTTTGTGTAATGTTTCCTTTTGCTGGCTGGACAAAAAGAGGAGATTTCATTTCCTTCTAGGTGTATTACACGTGTGTGTGTTTGTTACAGTTAAAAAGCTATTTGGTTGCACGTTAACAAAAAAAAAAAAAAAAAAAAAAAAAAAAAGAGAAAGTCTCAGTTCTATGTATATTAGAAAACTGGATAAAGTACAAATAATATCTGTTAGAGTGTAGTGGCAACAGCCTTTTTTTACTTTGTCATTTCTTCAAAGGTTTTCTTTGTTGTCTCACATTTCTTTTCAAAATAGAAATCCCGTTGTATAACACAGTGTACCTGAGGACGCTACCAAGCAACTGAAAAGCTGTTGTGTACGAGAAAAAATCATGGGGAAACCGAGACGAAACAGAAGCCGTAAGTAATCAAACTTTTATGCTCAATAAACCTTAAAAATTCGACGTCTTACCTGGAAAAGTTATAGAAAATACCATGTGAACGTTCTGAAATTCATTATCTTTACCGTTATTAGCCATTATAGACATGCATAATCCTGTATCAAGATTCATACAATATGTATTTGGTATATTTTTTCCCTCTGGTAGTCATATAAGGCTTCTAATAAAACACAATCAATGGAAACATTTCTTTTATTGATATTTGAAATGATATCATCTTTCAATTTCACTTTCACCGCTTATGCAAAATATAAAAAACACAGATTGTGCAAGTGAAAGCATTTTATTTTCCTCGAATGACACATCCTTGAGAATACTTGGAGCGTTTTTAATTTGTAAATGCTCCGTAACATATTGGTACATATTGCATTTACGGATTTAGTAAATAGCTTTGTACTCTTTGTATCCGCTCAAAATTCCAAATTAATTTGAGCCAATAAAAGCTGTCGTGTTTCCGTCACGAAAAACGAGTGAGCTTTCATGATTTACTTTTGGATGAATAATGGAATTTTTTCTTTTGAAATCCGGAATATTCATCTGTCCTGCTTTGTCTGGAGAGAGCTCTGACTCGTCGTGAATGTAAAATAGGATCCATCCTGCAATCGATGGTATTAAGTAGCGAGAAAGCTACTTTATAAAAAAAGGTCCTGGGCGTCTGTCTGTCTGGAATTGCAAAATCTCTGAAACGCTTTGACTTATGGCCTTCAGATTTGGCATGAGGTTCACTCTGCTCAATGGTATTGTATTCTTGTGACTAGGTTTTAAAAAAGTAGGCCTAATGATGATTTAAGATAAAGCTAATGAAGATCCGAATTAAGCATATGAACGCAAACGATACTTTAGAATCGTGCATGAGCACTTTATTACCTTTTTTGCATCTCGTTACATGATAGTCTCTGGATTTGTACTTTCATCATGCAACTCGTAAACTGTTTTTCGAACAGGCAATAATGCCGAAGGATATTAATTAATTTTTTTGTCGTTTCATCTTCCAAGAAAGATAAAAATTCCTTTTTAGAGAATGTTGCG
>VICI01002841.1:0-15144 GCA_019593645.1 Akabosia matsudoensis
ACAGCGAGTTCTCTCAAAGGAGAACCCCATTGTCCTCCCTGGAAGCAGTGAACAATCAGAAGAGCAGTAGCAGCGTCGAGACATCAAGCAAACAAGCCACAAGTGCGTCAGTGCAATCAAAAGAAGTGGCGTCTTCCAACTTTGCCGGAATATTGCGCTCCAAAATGAAATTCGACAAAATGATGGAAAACTTGTACCCCACCAAGCAGCTTGTGAGCCCTTTCACAATTTCCAACAACAGCGCCAACTTTCACCATCACCAACAGACTAAAGAGAGCGCGCCAACGATAGCAACCTCTGCAGTCACTACCCAACAAGTGACCAACACTCATTTCGTACCTTCAATAGGACCAACGGTTCCAAGTATCATTGGAAGCACTTTAGGAGGTCTTATCAATGCATCTCCCACTCCAAGTGACCAAGGAAGGTTTAAAATCAAACCTGGCGACGTTCTCAGCCATTTCCCAATTCAAAATGGTCCACCATCGGGATCAGCAAGCACAGAAGTTGAACAACGAATTGTGTACCTACCCCAGGGAACCGTAGCTCCATCCCCTAGTAAATCAAGCAAACCGAAAATTCTCATCACAACTGTCGATGAACTACCCGGACTAATGGCACAGCTTAGTAATAGTGGAGCTAACCCTGAGGTAAGAATGGTACCCGACAAGGAAACATTGGAACGTGAGCTCGCCAAAATCGCGGCCACATCAACAGTCGAAGCTCAAACACAAACCAGCACTGCTGAGACCACAACAACTACTACGCTACCTCCACCACCCTCTACAAATGCGTTACCTCCGTCTCCAAGTGGACCACCATCAGTGCAATCGTCTATGTTCCAGATTTCCCCAACGCCAACCATCAATGGTAACACTGTAAGGAGAATGGATGGCCCTGAAAAAGCATTTACGTGGCATCCACAACACATCAATTCTACAGTCGCATCTCCCATTTCGACAACCATTCCATTCGACTCGGGTAGGCGTATGGTGAGCGGCCTTGGAGCAGGAATGCTGCACGCCATGTCTGCTGGGTTCGGTAATGTTGGTAACGGTGTAGTCAATAAGTACGCCTGGCTAGGACCGTCTGCAATGCCTCCCGTTCAACAATTGCCACAGCAACCTCAACAGCAGCAATTGTTGTACACAATGCCAAATGGGTTAACCGTTCCATTCCAACAGAATCCTTATCAACAAGTTTTGATTCCTCACCAGCAACAGTTGAACGATCCAAGCAAGCAAACGCTTCAAGGAAACATGCCATTAGGATATTACAGCTACAATTTCGGAAATCTTCCAGAGCAACCACCAACAATGGCCGTTACAACAAGTACAACTTCAGAGCCATCTCCAACCAAAGCCGACTTCACAATCAGGTACACAAGTCAATACCGAGATGAGGAAGTTCCACCAATGGAAGAGAAAGTCAAGCCAGTGGCTCCAGTTCATAAGCTGAGGAAAGGGGTCAAAGCAAGGGTCAGGACTACTCTGCGCACCACTGTGAACCCTATAGACCCTGTGAGTGCTGAGGAGTATGAGGACGACGCAGAGGATGACGATGACCAAGAAGAGTTGATTCCGAACGATACTCGTAACCGGGGTAACATGAGACAACGACAAGGTGACGACGATTCCTCACAGGAAGACAGGAAGCTATCCAAAAAGCAAGGTCACAGAAGACGTCGGCCTGGAAAACTTACCAAAGATAGCGACGAAGATGAGGACGAGGATGATGTAGAAGAAGATTTGAGGAGGAAACGACCAAAGGCAAAGCCTCGTAAACCCTCTTTCGACGAAGAGGATGACGAAATGTCTCCCCCAAAACAGATCAAGTTTAAAAATTATGGGAAACAAGCGGGGCAGCAGAACAACAGGAGAATTGACAGCGACGAAGAGGATCCAGATGAGGATGAATATGAAGTTGTCTACGATGTGAAACCTGTTTTTAACGTGAAAAAGGTAAAGAAAACTACTTCTCCTCCTCCAACATCTCAACCAACCACAACTACCACAGTAGCTACCAGTACTAGCACACATCCATCCAGAAACCAGGCAATTTACGTCAACAGAGAAATGTTCATGGTTTCCGGTGAGGAGAAAGGTAAAGACAACAATCCAAAAGCAGAACCTGTTTATCAGCCATCCAACCCCTCCCCAGTCTCATCAACCATCGGGAAATTTCCCATCCTTCAAGTCCCCTCAATTATAAGCGGCCAATCGGTTGTAATCAAATCTGGACCATCTCAAACCTCTGCGGAATCCAAGGTCCAGACTACAGCAACAACAACAACAACAACAACTCAACAGCCTAAAACAACGGCAGCAACGACTACCCGAGCTGCAACATCAACGAAGGCTGCCCCTACGTCATCCTCGAAAACATCTTCGCCAGGAAAAGGAAAGCAAAAGGACAAGGACGACTTCAGCGAGACCCAGGATGAGCTGAGATCCCTTCTAAAGAAAATCCAGGATAGGCTGTCAGCTCAAGATGAAGTGTACGATTTTGGCGAGGACCAGGCCTTGTACGACTACTATGACGAGATTAATCAGCAAGTTCTCACCACCAAGGCCACACTCACGACAAGCTCCACAACGAAAGCCACACAAAAACCAGGCAAAAAGAAGAAAAACAAGAAAAAGGGGAAGAAAGGCAAGAAAAGCGGAAAGAAAAATAAGAGCAGCAAGAAGAAGAAAGGATCCAAAAAGAACAAGAAGACGGCTACTACCCCGAAGCCAAAACCAGCAAAGAAGATTGTAGCTGTGACGCAAAGCATTCCTACGAGAAAACCTGTTCCACAAGAGCATCAGCCAACGAGTACTCCCACTCTTGAGACTTCCACAGCTCAGGTACACTTACACCATCAACGTCATCCAGTGAGTAGCCTCGAACAGTTAAGCCAAGAACAACAAAGACCGACTACTACTACTTCCACCACGACTACAACCACTGAGCTATCAACGACGACAACAACTACATCGACTACAGAGAAACCAGTAGAACCATCCCTGCCACTGGCACATTCCATGGAAGATGCTGCCAACTCAGGACAAGTTTCCAGTTCCGTGGAACAAGCCACCCAAGGGGTCTCCTACAACGGAAATTTGAGAAGAATAAAGAAGAAACCTTTGTGGGTCAGGCGACGAATGGGTGGTGTTAACTCTGGTGGTGTGGTTGGTGCGAGTGCCGAAGGTCTCCAAAATGTACGAGTGCCAAGTGGCTCTCAAAATGGTAAGGTAATTAGGTTGGTAAGGAGACGACGACCAGTTGGTCCAGTAGGCAGACGACGGATGATGCAGCAACGACGACAGCAAATGCAACAAGATCAGCAAAGTTATGAGCAGCAAGAGTCTGTTGAGCCAACGTCGTCAACTACACAACCAACTACGTCAACATCCACAGTCAATTCAATTGAAGTTGCTCCTCCAAACTACAGTTCCCCACCATTGGAAAAGTACTTTGAGCAAAACAGCTTGGAAAGACGAGTTGGAAATTCAGGTTAGGGGGAATCTGAGACAACTAACATATTTCTAGATAGCTCTTTAAGGATTTAGTCTAACAACAAAATATTTTCCCATAAACTCTTATTATTAGAATCGAACGAAAAATTAAATGGAACAGTGACACTCCGTTCGCCCAAGCGAAAGCTCAAGCTGATTCGTCTCAAAGGCCAAAGAGCCCAATGGCGGTTAAGGCTGCAGGGCAATGGCGAAGAAGATGCTAGCATGGAAGGTGGACCACGGCCGTCAGCTCTCATTGCACCCAGAGAAGTGTCTGCACCGTTGCCACTACAGGCGCCACTCCCATCTCCAGTATACACAAACCAAGGCCTTCATTCAGCCTCGTCATTGCGAGCAGCTAAATCTGCTAGCACAATGATCAAACATTACAGTACGTCAAGCCAGTCATCAGAGTCAGGCTCAGTGGAAGCCAGAGTGTGCGTTCGGGGAAACTGCAACATTGTCACAAAACAGTAGTGCTTAGATAAAAAGAAGACATGTATACAAAAAGTATCTTAAAATGCCTTATTTTTGTAAAAAGCTACAATTTTTCTTGTCTGTATTAATGGTACATTACTTCACAGTTTTAAAAACTGTTGTTGAGCATGGGTTGGACAAAAACGTAATTATTCTAATTCAATTTCCGTTATTTTACGTAAGATGTAAGTTCATGTATTGGTGCACAATTCAGTCTGAGTTAAAGGTTTTTTTTGGGGTTTTAGTGGTAGTGACGTAACCTATTATGATGTAAATATATGCTGTACAAACTTTCCAGGAATAGACAGAAAGCCATCTATTTTTGATACACAAGTAATTTATATTGACGCTTTCAACCACACACATACATTTCTGCTCGTTTTCGTAGCGTAATTAAAATTTGTTTCTTTTTTTGTTACCGTAGTACCTTCATATCTTTCTGCGTTTAGAAAGCCAGCGAAGCAATAAGAATCTTAATGTGGTCGTAAAGTCATTTTTTGTGCTATTTATATAAACGTGTCAAAGTCCTAATAAATACACAACGATAAGAAATATATGTTTATTCTTCTGTCATGTACTGATGATATCGAATTTCTCATAACTTGCATACCAGCATTGAGCTACTTCTCCGAAAAAACTCAACTCATTTCCCGAGGAGACCTCGCGAAAATTTGTGCGACCAAGTTTTTTTTTTTTTTTTTTTTTTTTTGTCTTTTATGCAACATTTCCACCTTTCAAAGTAACATAACAGAAGCATGCTTTTATAATCTTATAATTTTATCCATTCTACGTGTTCTTCCTTGTGACACTCCTCCCCATATCATTTCAGAAATTGTGAGAAAACATAATCTTATTTCCGCTTCTGATAAAACCAACAACCTTTTTTTCTTCCAGAAAGTATTTCATTTTGGCCATCTTGCTGTAAATGTAGTACCATGAACGAGACCATTTTAGACATGTCTACTATTATCATAATCGTTAGCTATAGCTGTTCTCTCTCTCTCTCTCTCTCTCTCTCTCTCCCGTCTTTTCCCCTTTTATACTCAAAGTCTCCTTTAGATTGGGTTTGATGATACTACTTCTTGCGTCATAAAGCCCATTAATTTGAACATTTTTTTCTTCAGCAACAACCAAAATCCAATCGCACTCTTCCCTCTGGATATAACAACTACCTACTAAACTACTCGACTTGAATCCTCAATGTTCCACAACAAAGGGCGGGTAAAAAAAACTTTGTTGTAAACTAAAATAGGAAATGCAAAGCATAGCGAAAAAAAAACACACTCAAATTCAACATCATCATCGTTCCACATACAACGCACACACACAAACACCTACGTAGAGGACATTCAGCAAACCTATCATCAAACAAGCAGACATCATCATCTTTTTTTTGCAAAAATGTCCTTTTAAAAAACTCTCTTTTGTTGGGAGTTATTGGCGTTCTTCTACTTTGGGAATGAGCGCGTGTGTGTGTGTGTCCTCTCCTTTCCTTTCTCGCTAACAACTTTCTCCTACCAAACAGCAACTACATATCAGTAGGAAAATCATTCACTTCCAATTTTTCAGGGGACAGTTTTCCCACATACATATTGAACAAGACACTTTTCACAGAGACGGCGACATAAGAGATGGGAAAAATGCAGATTGTGGAACTGACGCCAGCTTGTGTATTTTTGTAGTCGGCATGCTCTCAGGAAAGCTCTCATGATCGTCACGATGACGATGATCATATTCATTTACGCTTAACGTCTATAACTATTGCATCCTGTTCCATTCAACAGTTCGTCCGAAGAAATCTACTCCAAAAAGGAGGAACGAAATAGAACCGTTTCTTGTTTTTAAAGAAAAGTAAACTCGTTTTTTCTTCTTTCAAAACATGTTTCCCCCTGTTCGAGGAACACAAAGCTGTCTTGTGGAGTGGAACTATTATTGTCATTGTCACACTCTCCATTTATATACACTAAGAATCCCTCGAATGCCCTATTACATGTGTCCCACGCAGCAATACACAGTTTTGCTAGAGAAAGACCATAAATGCTCAAGTTCAACATTAGCTTGCTTTATTGGATGTGCTTGAAAGTTACGAAAATTATACTTTTTTAATCTTTTCACGAACCTTACTATAATGTGGTCCATTCTATGCTTATATATCTACGCATACGATGGTTTCCTGTTTACACTAATTAACAGCAATACCTGCAATTTCAAACTGAAAACAATCTTTCATTCTATTGCATATACACTGGCTATTTTTAAAATGAGTTTTCCTATATAAAAACAGATGTATTGCGTTGTGCGAAAGCTTCGCTTCGTTTCTTTTCGACTTTTTCCATCATGTCATAGACTCAGTCTCAGAGCAACTTTTGACCCCGTCTTAAAGTTTCATAGTCGTGTCCTTATAAAGCCTCCAACAAGTCTTCTCCAGCCAGCAAGTAGCATCAGTTCAGCGAAGTTTTTATAGTTTTTTTTTTTTTGCTTCCAGCAGCAAAAGCATGGCAGGAGATCCTATTGTTCATTTAAAAAAAGGAAGTTCCGTAACTGTAATATGTGGATGCCCTCTTGCTCCCCTTTTTTCCTCTCTGGCTTCCTTCTCATCATTCACATCACATCCACTCCAAACCATTTTTCGACACAATGAAAGAGCCTCTTGTGCATTTTTTTCCTATTTCTTATGAGTTCAACAACAGGCTCAAGGACCGACAACAAGACCGAAAATGAGATTCCCTCTACGAAGGAAACTTTTTTAAAAATAATTTTTTCCCAGAAAAAAAAAACACACGATCCTTCCTTAGTTCTCCAAAAAAACATTTTTTCTTGTTTGGCAAGTACATTATCGTCAATTATTAGGACGTTTTGAAGAAAACATTTTAATGCGCATCATCCATTATTACCCATTAGCTGATCGAAAACTCCAGTCACACATTAACTGCGTATCCAGCAAAATTCATAAAGCATGTTCCTAAGAATACACCATAGCATCTTGTCAAAGTCATCTTGTAACTACCTAGTTGCCTATTCCCTGTGGAAACAGTAACTGGGAAAAATGAAAAACCAAGTTAGAAGTGACGTCTTCCGCGAGAGAAACAAAATACAAGCAAGGAAACGGAAAAAAAGGTAAATACGTCTCATACCAAAGGAAATTCGACAAGTTATTTTTCTCCTTCCAAGAAGCACGTCAAACCAAGCATACAACACAAATATCCATACACCGCACACACAGAGAGTAACCACCTTACGTGGAACATTGTATTATTGTGTGCATACTCCACATGTCATGTCATGTCATATAAATAAAGGAACAGTAACATACCAACATACCACACACAGAAAACAAAAAAAAAATTCTAATCTTACTCCGTACATTTTCTCCTTATATTTTCATCCTTCCTTCTGTTAACTAACAATAAGATTGTAAAACGCCATGGAAAATGTGCGAAAGCACCATCCATACCAGAGACAGCAGCTCACAAACACAAAAATAACTACCTACATGTCTTCTTGTGTGATAGCCAGGTTGAGTGCACGCAAAAAACACTCATATTACCACTACGTACTCCTACGAGGACTCCATACCGTCATTCATTTTTTTTCCTCCACAGCTTAAACCCTTTCCCGTGCCGTATCCATACTCTTCAATTCCAGAGCTGCTCTCTCTTTAATTCAACTTGATTTTGAGTGAGAGCTGGCAAGTTTTTTTTTCGCTATCACGTAATTCCGTAAACCATCTAGTCGTAGAGGGCTCGTGATATAGCCTCCCTTTTCTTTTAGCCACTCTTTTTGGAAAATTTCGTCAATTAAAGCCTATACTCCAATTATAGCCGGAGTGCTTTCATATAGACTAATCACAAGTCCTATTGACTAGGTTATAAGATTCACAAGCTAATACGAAATTACTATATTTTCCAGAGGGCAACGACTGACTGTACAACGAATAGTTTAAATAATGATTAACTACACCTATCGTTTCCAATTAACCCGATTGCTTCAAATATAGCCTCCCCTATTATAGACCTCCATATCATAGTAAAACAACTTATTGCCTCGCAATTTTGTTCCAAAACGCCCGGGCTGTAATTATGTGCTTTACGGTATATGATATACCATATGTTCTTTAATTCCATCCCGAAATGTATGTATATACATTCCACACAAAGTCCATCCATTATGCATGGGAAGTAAGAGTATACAACAGTTTTGTGGCTCTAGCTTTTCCATCGGTAACGGCATGGCAAAAAATAGAAGTAAAAAAAAAACTAACCAGGCAACGTCTGGTTCAGTCTGTCCAAGTGTGCATGAGGGCATCTAGCTTACACTATTTCTCGAATGCATATAGGTTTTTTATTTCATTTCTTTCGATGTTTTCGTAGTATTCATTTTTATAAGGATATATACATTTCCATACGTGTCTATAATGAAAAGTCATTAAAAAAAGTGTAAAAACTTTTCAATGGCTTTTTTTTCTAGTTTTTTGCTCACATGAGTTTCTCTCTTGCATTGGTGGTGCTGCCAGAGTAGTGTTTGTGCGGAGCATCTTTCTATTCTCTCACAACTTATGACTGAAAAATCTATTGTATTAACGAAGAAAAAAAGCTGTTTGGTGAGCTAGTCCTGGTTGCATCCTTTCCCTGTGTGCAATACCATCTATGTATTTAATACATAGATTCTCACACACAACAACAACACACCGATTTTTTAGATTTTGTTTCCCTCTTTTATGCATTTAGAGCAGGGTTTTTATGAATTCACGTACACATCAGCGGTTGATCGTGCTTTTGCCTGTTCCATTACTACTTGCTGTATGCAGAGATATCTTTTTTTTTAACTTTGCAGCTGTCTTGTTTTCTTTTTCAGCTTTTTTTTTCTCTCTCTTCGCTCAGAGTTTGAAGCGACTATGATCACCATAACAAGAGTGAAATATGTAGCAGACAAACAGCAACTCTCGAGCAGGCAACACACAAAAACATATACGAAAAAAATATGAAGAGACAAGAATAAAAGCTATAAATGATTGGAGTGCTTTTTTTGAGTGAATGATCGGTCATGATTGCTGTTGATTGAGATCATAACGAGCAATATAGCTATATATGAAAAGCACCACTTTTAAAAAGCCTTGTTTTTTGCCTAAATTAAGAGAACACAGCCAAGAAAAATATTTTGTTGTTTATGACAAGCCTAGTGAAATGTGTTGACTTGAGTCTGTCCATTTTAAGACTTGTGGTACGGTGCAAATTAATCAAAACAGTTTAAGCTTTATATCGTCACGACGACCACCATTAACTCAACACAATAGGACATACCAAATTGTCTCTTATCTTTATTACAACCATTTGTTCACAGTTAGCAAATCTTCCTACACACACAAGTGATGTGGAGCTATGCACAGAAAACATAATTATTTTATTTTTGAAGGAAGCGCGACCGCTTGCAAGGCATGCAAACCAATTATCTAATTACTGCTTCAATCTGTTCAAATTTACAGAGAGAGATGACAGAGAGTTACGTGCAAAAAAAATCTCAGCATCATCTTTCGGTAAAAGTTGTGATGTCTAAATAACATTTCTCTCTTTGGCCAAGAGAAAAAAAAAGTGAATGATTCTTTTGGCACATTGCTCGCCTCCTCTACACACAAATCAGCAAGCATTTTTCTTTTTCGACATAAAAAGTCTTCAGCACAGTTATACTTACACCTCCATATCGTTCTAAAAATTGAATGAAAACCAGTTTCTGTTTCGTCTTCAAAAGCATCTTTGACGATGAATGCCAAGAGGGAATGTGATTTGGTGATAATGACCAAGCAAACGACATCATCTACAAATCGTCCCTCTGCAACAACCACCATCATTCTTCCCTTTTCTTGTTTTCTGAGTGCAGTGCAGTTATGTCAGTGACGGAAATAATGAGAGCAGAAGGAGGAATAAAAATTCAAACTAATGCAAACCAAATGTGTGATTTAGTGTGACCGCAAAAACGTGTACGTGTGCGCACACGGAAAAATCAAGTTTTCTTGCGAAAAGGACAAGAATTATCCCTCTAAAACGCAACATGTATTAAGGGCAAAAACCAAATCGTCAACAAAATTTTATTTGCAATTTCTTCTTTCACTCACAACGCTTTGTCCTGTTTCCTAATATCTCGCCGACGACGAAATTATGTTAATAAATAGTCTGCTCGTGCTTTAAAATAAAATAAAAAAGTTTACTCACTCAATGGGATTTGAAGAAGAAAAATATGGTTTTTATACATTCTTGTAGGTTGTGCTCTAACCAATTTAATTCAATCTTACAAGACTTTTTCACAGTGCAATATTTTCTACGCAAATAATTTGCTCACTCAACAGCAACAACAGCTTGTTTTTTAGTGTGTATCACTGCAGTGCTTCTTCTCCTTGCAAATTGTTAGATTATCGATGACAGATAGACGTGCAGATCCTTGTTAACCTTCATGTTTCATCGATACTTTAATCCATGTGACAATAAAATATATCGTCAACAAATGGGTTGTCTTGTGGGAGGTAGCTAACATTTTTACGCGAAAGCCATTTTTCTAATATAACCTTTTTTATATTAAAAAGTTGTTTAGGCCTGTAAAAGACTTCTTTTTTTACATGAAATCATATTTCAGAAATGGAAACGACTGATATTATCAGGTTGGCTGTCTTATTACGCACCACCACATCAAATTTGTAAAAGAAAATAAGTAGGTAGATAGAATATATTATGTACATCGCTTTTACTGCAAACATAACTTTTTTGTCCAGCTAAAAATATGCAAAAAAACTCAGAGTTAAAATAACACTACATTTTGGCCTATTCCTGCCTGAGAAAAGATAAACTTGTGTAACTTATAGCTTATCATAAGCACGCACGCGCTCACAAAACTTTTGCCGATAAACCGAAGCTTAAATTCATTTTCATATCCATGTGGAATGTGAGATAACAACTGTATAACGTTATATCATCAGTGTTTTTTTGTGTGTGTTCGGGTGAATGGAAAGAAAAAATATGCTTGTTATTTTGGCGGTGACAGTGTCGCACCAGCCACATTAAATATGAGCAGGTGCAAACTACCGTGAGAGGAATTTAAGAAGCCTTGGCGGATCTTTTTCATTTTACGGCTCGTTAGCTTCGTTAAAGAGTACATGGAAAAAAAAACTTATACAGCGTGAAGAAAAACACACATGCATGACTCTCTGTATCTCCAAAAGAAGTATAATAATATCGTTGGCGTGTTGTGGAGCAATTATGGATGTGCTATTGTAAAAGATAATTATCATATTAGAATATTTTAATGTCTGCGAATGACTGTCTCTGTTGTAATCCCTTATTTGTGGACCATCATGAATTTGCATAATGGGAAATATGATAATCATCGTGGGTGTTCAGTAATCAGAGGGCGTGCAGAAACCTGTGGACAAGTTGTTCTTGACGCTGCTCCTCCTGCATCAGAAGAGCAGAGCAACCTAGAAAAGTGTACCACGAAAGAGGACAAGATAACAATACCCACACAACAAGGATTTAGCAAAGACACAAATATTTCTGCACGGATTACTCGCGGTCGTAGATTATCGCCAAGCCGCAAACTCATAAACGCATCCAATTCTTACTGACTCACAATTATAACTTTGTTGCGTGTCTGAATGATGTCAACTGCGCGTGGGTCCAGTAGTAGCAGTGGCAGCAGTAAACAGCAAAGAAGTGAGTTGATTTTTTTTCTCTTTTTTTCAAACCATTAACTTATTTAGCTTTGCACAATGGACGAGATATGGTTTTGCATCTCATAAGCACATTTCACTACGCGGTTGGTACTAAACCAACAACAAACCAGTTGCAGTTGCGATTTAGGCTTTAGCAACGAGGTGCGCGTGTGGATTTTGCGGTGCTCATGCAAAAAAAACAAGATTTCCATTTTTAGAGCATTCATGCAAAAACCTGTAACGTCATGCCGTTTGTGTATTTTGAAGATGTGAAGGGGTTCGTGAAAAGATGTCGGTCTTTCAAAGAGGATATCATATCCCGACTCGCTCGGAACCGATCTACAAGTGGGGCAGACGACCTTGGAGGTGGCGGCCGAAATTTATCAAGCCATTCGGGCATTGCAAGCCCTTCAAGCTGGAGCAGTAAAAGTCCCACTCCAGGTGAAGATGGAAACGTGGAGCCGAACATTCTTATTGGGCATCGCCTCAAAGAGGTCAATCTGACTTTGCATTTCGTGGAGAGCTTGATTCAAAAGAATTGCGTTGAACTGCTGGGTGGAAGTAGCAACGTCATGTTAGATCTGATGGGGAGTCTATTTAATGATATTAAAAAGATGCCGTCGAGTGACAGGTTAGCCTGATACATCTTCGCAAATGTGTATTTTCGTGACCTGATGTAAAAATTAATATTGAACCTTGTTTTTAGTGCACAATTTCAATCAATCATATCGCAACTCAAGACTGTTCTTTCCGAGTTTCTCATGGCAGTAGATGCTCTTCTGTTGAAAGAAGGCTACGATGATGCACAAAGAGAGCTTTACTTTGGAAAAGTGAACGAGAGTATAGCCTCCTCGCGGGATGCTTTATCTGTAAGGACTTACAAAGGTTTATCTTGATCCTCACATTTTACATTAACTCATGTAATCCATATCTAAATCTCATCTCTTTCAGAGCCTAAGAAATCTAGTAGATAGCAATGCCAACTCAACCGGCAGTTTAAGTCTAACGTCAACCTCAAGTCCGTTTCCGTCGATGAAACCAACCAACGTGCTTTCTCCAGATTCAGTTTTGAAAACTAGCAACTCCCACACACTAATTCCCCCTCCAGTCCCTCCACACGCATCGTCATCTTCGCCAACATCTCCGCCACACGAAAACCCACACCTTTTGGGTAGCAGTGTGAGTCCAACTAAGTCCACGAGTAGTTCGAAAAGTGTCAACAACTCCAATACTCCTACCCATGCAGTTGATGAAAAGCGGCCTCCATTGCCTCCCAAGTCAAAGCACTTTTCAAGGCGATCTTTCGACTCAGACTGGCCTGATTCAATGACTCCGACTTCAGCGGGACCTAGCTCTCCGAGACGAATGCCGCCACAGCCACCACCAAACCGGTCAAATGACCCCCCTTCGCCGGCACCAACAAACGCCCCAAACCTTGTAGTAGCTCCGATAGTGTCTCTCGACCAGTGGTTGGAACAATCCAACCGTGGCCCGTCCTCATCTCCTGGTGCTCCCCAGTCGACCACGGCCAATAGTGTTCTTGTCAGTTCTTCCTCTGCAGCAGCTTATCATTCATATCAACTAAACGCATCTGGTAACCCAATTGCTGGCGGTCTTCTAACTACCTCACAGCAGTATCGCCATCATCGAAGAGAGTCTTCTGGTGACGTCAACAGTGATTCATCTAGTCTTTGGTTTAACTCTGCGATATACGTGTCCAGAACACAAACGCATTCAACAGGAAGTGACTCACGCCAGCCTATTGGATCATCTTCCTCTGCCGTCGTACCTCCTCACGGAAGAACTCGCACCTACTCCGATTCCTATCAGCTAGAGTACGATGACTCAACACCAGGTGGTCATCAGCTCATTCACCATCCTCACCTGCAGTATTCACAAACTCATCAGTACCACACGTCCCTACAGGATTCCAGCAACAATCACATCGACCGTCTTGTCTCTGCGGACTTTGAACGGAGGTCAGTCAAGTCTGGCACAACGCACAACTCCCTCAGCCTCAGCTTGGGAAGTAGCCTAGACAACCTCCTCTTAGTTGACGCACAATCTCAGCAGTCTGGCCTGAGTCCCAACTCAAACACGTCCGGAACTGGGTGCACTGGTGCTATGCGCAGTTTGTCTGGGTCCTCGGCAGGAAACCATCCTTCCGATGCAACAGGCAGGCTCACAGGCAACTTTCAAGACTTCGAAGCAGACGAAGATGTCTTTGTAACTGAAGTGGTAGATGGATGTAATGTCAAGAACGGAGGCAGATTCCTCCATACTCCACAGACATCTTTGCGACTCAGCAAACAAACGCCTGTGATCGATGACGACAGTGATGGCGAAGTTCCACCAGAGTTACCAGAAAAGCGACGGATTAATAAGCACTACACCACGATTGACCATGGCTATCTAGGAGGTGACGCGTTCCCTTGTTATGCGAAACAACAATTCAACGCGCGGTGTCACAGTCCATATGACAACGTTGACGACAATGACAGTATTCTCCAGTGCTGGCCTGCAGGCCAACCTCAGCCTCATCCTCATCAAGCTCATCATTTCTTGACCCAGTCGGAAAGTCGGGTTACGTTAGTTGGAAGTGGAGGGAACGATGCAGACGATAGACCACCGTTACCTCCTAAAAAGAAGCATAGTCTTAGTATGTGACACATTTTAGCTGATTGACTTATTCGTTAAAGGAATAATTTTCACATTACTTTGATTTTCTCTTTCAGTCGCTGCATACGTTGAATTCATGCACAACTTTGACCTCCACGCCCACCGCCATCCTGCATTCTGCAATCATTACGCCCGTACCAACCACCAATACTTGAAGGACCACGAAGGTCTTGCATCCGAAGATAACCCCCAGTTCCACCCTTCTCAGTTAACCCACCAGCAGGGCTTTCATCGCCACTACCTGGCGGAACGTAGTGCAACCATGTTCAACCCGTGCACAGGCGATATCCCCGGTTTTTCAACAGTCACAGCAGCGTCCACAACTGCCTCAGGGCGATGCCAGTCTACGTACGTGTCCGGCTGTACCAGCGGGGCTGTCAACAAAGCCGCCCTGTACTCTGCATCATATCACCATTTCACCACATTCTCCAACTCATCGATTCCATCCGAAGAGAACAGTCCAACACATCAGCACTTTCCACTTACAGGTTCCAGCTCGTCCACGTCCCACTCTCTCTCCGACAACACGAGTGGGGACAACGGTCGACTTGGTAACGATGCCAAACCACCGCCGGTGCCACCTAAAAAGTCTCGTAGTATATTGAAAGGACTTTTAGGCGATTTAAGTAAAGAATCTAGTCAAGAAAATGATACGAAAAGCACGAACGGGCTTTCCCACCATCAGTCGCCGATTTCGCCAAGTCCAAAAGCTCCCCCGCCTAGCTTGCCTTTTTCAGATGTTCCATCAAGCAATAATAACATAATTTCCAGGCCTAATAATCAGTCTCCTGT
>VICI01002842.1:0-15141 GCA_019593645.1 Akabosia matsudoensis
ATCCGGATTTGAGCTTCTCTCATCTGTACAAGAGTGAGGCATGGTCACGCACGTCACAAATAGATAGAACTCTGAAGCATGTACGTATGTTAAGGATAAAATTGAATAAAATAAAGATATTTTGTACTCGGAAGGCGTCTGTGGCGTCTGAAATCTGCATGATGATGATTGCAATGAAAATATTTGAAAAGATAAAGTTTCCGAAAAGGATTCCAACGAGACAAAACAGCCGGCCGTAGTGAATATTCGCACCGCCAAGAGCATAAAAGTCTTCCAGAAAGCTTGTCCATCCGTCCATCGTGACAAACGCAAAAAGATTGAGCATCCCCATCCCGATGTCGTCCCAGTCTTCGTTGGTCCGGCCAAACAAGTAAAACGCAACGATGGAAAATATGTACAAAACAATGAGAAGAAGTAGCAGGACGCTGAGGACGTGCGTCTTGAGTGTCTCTACCAGCGCCGTCATAAGAACCTATGGAACCAAGGGAAAATACGAGGGTCACCGGATATACATACATAGAATCAAGTGTTGTCTCAGGGTACCCCACCTGGATTTGAACATTGATTGAGACGCCTCGGAGAACCCTCAACGCCCTGAAGAGCACAAGCGTGTCGAGAATGTCCGAATCAAATCCGCTCCACTCGTCAAAGTTCGTCCAGTCGATAATTGACTAGCAAAATAGGTGAATGCAAAGGTAATTGGACAATGACCATATTTCTAACCAAGCTATTAATATTTTATATTACCTTCGTAAGCGACGTAACGAGAACCGCAAAATCGAAAAGGTTGAAACCATTCCGGAAGTACTTTTGGGGATGAGCGTAAACTACAAAAAGAACATAACTGATGAAAACAACAAACAGCAGATAAAAGTCACGCCCACAATAGCTACAGTTCCAGTACTAAGTCGGCGTTACATTTAATGATAAACTCCATCAGGTAGATCGAGAGGAAAAAGTTGTCGAAAATTTGAAAGACAATGCTCGTCTCCTCTTCGTACCTGAATCCTCCTCCGAGGAGCGGCCAGTCGTCGACGAAAACTGTTTAAAAATGTTAATCATTTTGCATATAAGAACGATTGAGAAAGTGAAAGTGTTCAAACAGTTTAAATAACCTGTCTCAAAGGCGAGGATGAGCGCGTTCAGAAGGATGATTGTCATGATAAATAATTTGAATTGTTTTGAGCCGACGAGCTCGACGATGTACGCGTGAAAGCTTTCGTCTTGTCGATAGTGATGGACTTTGCGCGAGGTTGGGCCGCTGCCAAGTAAAAAGATAATATGTTATGATAAGATAAAAGTTTCTGTTGTCTCAGAGTGCCCCATCAAATCGAGAGCAGGTCATAGTCATAATGTCGAGGTTGTAATAGCAGAAACTTACATTTCTTCCTTTGGACAGTTTTTGAACCAAATTCGCGAGTATTTCCGGTAGAGACCCCGATTGATAAGCTCCGACATCTTCTCTTGGCGCGCTTTGTGGGTCGAGTAGATTGTGTTCTTCTTCCACCATCTTTCCTGCGACTTGAGCTCCTTCGATCTGAGCCGTTCTGCCTCAGCCTTTTTCTCTTTCTTGGCACGTTTGCGTAAAATTTTTGGGGCAACAGTTTCCTCATACTTACGAAACTCGCGGGGCACTTCGTTAAAGTCCTTTTCTACAGCTTCTTTGATGGATTCGTGGAATCCGGGCTTTTCCACGACCACTTCCTTCCATGAGGTGGCCTTAAAGAGTAGCTCTTCCTCAGACTCGTCCTCGCTCAGTAGAAGCTTTTCGTCGTCAGCGGCGAGGGTCATTTCCGCTGGAGTAGGACAAGTGACCATGGCTGTTCGGAGGACTCCGGTGCACCTGTGAACGACCTTCGGTGCCCATTCGGATCTTGCCGATTTCGGGAGGCGCCACACAGCAATGGCATGGGCGACACGCCAGAGGTCAGGGCCACGGAGCTCACCAGGGGCCTTCTTCCGCTCGAAACCCGGACGTGAAGTCGATGTCCATGTCGGTGAGCATGAAATCCCGTCGAATCGCGGACATGTCGGCTTCGTCGTCGTTTTCATCGGCGTCAAAGATTTTGAGCGGAATGGTTCGTTGCCAATCGATCCGGTCGGCGAGGAGGGATAAAAACGTTACCGTCCTGGGGCCAAAGTAGTCATAAATTTTGTCGTAGCGGAGGAGAATTATAGTCCTAAGCCAGGTTGGGAGCTTGTTAAGCTGCTCTTTATTTTCTAAAGAAATCTCGCCAAGTGGCCGAGGGAGCTCGACAATGTCGAAGGGGAGGCAGTAGTCGTAGCTGGTCGCGATTGTATGGAGCATCTCACGCTCCGGAGGATGGAGGGGGAATTTGAGAGGCTCCTCGGAGATTTTTTGAACGGCGCTCGCTGAGTTGGGCTTGTGTGGATCGTGGGGATCGTTGCGGGGGACGGTGAACATGTTACGAATCTTTTGACGGCGTTCGGCGGTTAAACCTTTTTGCCATTTTCCGATGGCCCCGGTGGCGACAGATAAGAGCATGCCCATCGAAAAGGCGGAGCTATCGGTTGGAGGGCGCTGGGAGGGGAGCCGGACAGAAATGCCTTTCTTGTCAGACGGACCTTTCTTGCCAGACATTTTAACGGAGGGAATTTGGAAGGAAATCAATAGAAAAATGTAGCAAAAAAATCTTATCAATTCGTCTATGAGCGAAACACTTTGGAGGAGAAAGCTTTTCACTAACAAGTCCACTTTTCATAATATATACTAAATACTCTTATATTGAACTCTTTGCTAAAATTATACGGATAAAAAAAGATAGCGATAGCAATTACGTGAAAATTAGTAGCATGACTACTATGAATAGTTTTTTTTTTACATATAAAAAATGGAATTTTTATTTACATCAACATTGCAAGACGTTATGAATAGTTAAAATTAATTGCCCGAGAAAATCAAACATTTGTTCTTTGTTTGTTTTTGTATGAAATGAAAGAGAAAGAGCTTTGTATCTTGCAATAGATATGTAATTTGTATGTAAATCTAATTATCTTGCATGAGCGAATAATTTTTCGGGGCATACTGAGAAAATCGAGATACTGAAGTGTTGAACATGGATAAAAAGAGTTTAGATAGAACCGAGCGTAAAAAAGATGATGATAAGCCTAAGCCAGAGAGCTTCCGTACCAAAAGATACGGCCCGAGATTGATCGTGAAGAAAGTGAAAGTGGCGCCACTTCCGGACGACGTTACGAATGCCCGCCAAGCAGCAGAGCAAAAACTAGCCGGGAATACAGTTGTTCCATCGAATGACGTGCTTGAGATCCTAGAAACGTTGCCACCAGAAGCCCTCCAGTCTCTCAAGCTGGCGACTGCGCGACGGAGAAAACCTGCTTCGGGCCGTCCTAAACCCAAGCCAAGGCAGTCTTCGGCGGGAGGGGATTCAGATCACGGACGAATTGCAGACAGGGCGTCACACGGGAGCACTGGCATTCCAATGGTTGTCAAGCCCAGTCCTGATGGAGGTGATGCTAGTGCAGAGCCGTCTCCAGGGATAACAATGGACAGAGGTCCAATGGTGGCCAAGCCCAGTCCTGATGGAGGGGATGCTAGTGCAGAGCCGTCTCCAGGGATAACAATGGACAGAGGTCCAATGGTGGCCAAGCCCAGTCCTGATGGAGGTGATGCTAGTGCAGAGCCGTCTCCAGGGATAACAATGGACAGAGGTCCAATCGCTTCGAAAATTGTTTTCATGTCGAAGCCGCCGCCAGAAGAGCCCAAGCCTGAAGGAAAGAAATCTGAAGGCGGCAGCTCGGAACACCTTTCGCCTCGTGACTCTCTGCCGCTTTTATTTTTCGACGACGACAACGACCATTTGATTGGGAGTAAACCGGAAGATGCTGAGGTGGAGCGGAGAGTAAACGATATTATTCAAGAGCACCGGGATGCAACGCTCCAGAAACTAAAAAATCATGTGAAAAAGAAAAAACCTGATTACACAATTGCGGAGCTCATCAAGCTCCTAATCGAATGTGGAGTTCCTATTCCAACGAATGAAGATTTTGGACTCTTGTGTGGAAGTGAAAGTCGATGGGATCCGGACGGAAGTGTTCTGGAGTACTTCAGTCCAGTGATGAGGAGCTTCATTCCGGTGAACATGAGGTGAAAACGACAGCATTTTGAATTGACGGTACAGTTTCACATGGCGTTTTATTCTATTTCAGGGGGCGTTATCGTGGCACTTGGCCTTCCGACACAGCCACAAAAGGGCTAAATCTTAGCAAGTACGCAGTTTTTATCCACGAAATATCGTTATTTTGAAGGGTTTGTCTTGTTTTTTATTAAGAAATGTTATAGGGTTGCTCCAAAACACGACGCCCTGGAGGGTTTTGTCGACCGTGGGATTCACGAGAACATCCAGGAGAAGTACGACGACTTTGCGGATGTCGCTGTGGACGAAGCGCACCTCGACTATTTAATCGAAATGAGTGCGATTCAGGCGGAGACCCTACCCATACCGATATTTTACGATATGCTCCATCTTGGAATGCAAGTGACGAACGAAAGTCTTCAAATTCTGGTTCAGGACCAGGGCTATCCTCCAAACAATCCAATTTTTCGGTCTCAGCTCCAGCACGCGGAGCAGCTCAAGCGGAAAATAAAATTGTACGCGTCACTGGGTCTGGAGACCATTGATAGTAAGACTCGCGGTTTTGGAACTTATTTGTCGCAGTGGCTCAAGAATCGGGAGGACATTTTATTGGACATCCTGTACTGGAAGAGTGTGGAGAGACACCAAAAGCTCCACAAGGACCAGGGCGAAGCGGAGGAGATGGAGGAAGCGCGGAGGGTGAATGACATGGCGATCGAGCTTGAGGAACAATGGGGGACAAGGCCATCTTTAAAGAAACAGTGATTTTCAGGTCTCTTTAGCCTGAGGAGGTTTCCTTAAAATAATCTATTGTGCACAAGTTTATAAACCTTATTTTATGAATAAAGACAGTTTATTTCGTGTATTAAATTATTTAATAATTTTAATCGCTTTTGGTATGCTCCTCGGCGGATGAGGCTGGTGTTGGAGGCTCTTCAGGTGCAGCCTCCATGCCGAGAACGAAAGCGACCTTTTTGGTAAGGCTGTTTAGTGGTGATTCAACAGTTTCCTGTAAAAATCAAAACGTAACAACATGGAATAACTAATGCTATTAACTAACGACCGGGTTGTTTGAAAAAAATATAAAGTTAAAGGCTTATAACGTACCTGAATAAGGCCTAAAACCATTGAGCAGAGGGCCAGGCCAAAGAGAAAGTAAACGGACGACATAACTGCGATCACGGGGTTCTTTGAAGTGTAAATAGTAAAATAAAAAGTTAACATGTTTTAATTCTTAAAAGTTTGTTTAAAAAAAATACTTACACTTGGAAAATAATCTCCAAAACCGACCGTGGAGGTTGTAATAAAGACAAAGTAAAATGCGCTGAAGGGCCCCCACTCTGACTCGAGAAAAGCGAAGACAACTGCCCCCACGAGGGAGTAAGCAGTTAAAATCACAATCCCAGTTTTAAGCGGAACATTGAACTGGTCGTCTAAACTGTAGTCTGTGAAAAGTACAGCAAAAATATATTATTTTCTTCTGCACTTTGGAGGGGCTTCGGGGCTTGGACGTATCTGGGGGAGGGTGAGACAAACCCACAACCTTTGCTTGTTTCTGTAGTCCTTGTGAGGTACAGCTTGAGTGCGAGCGTGAGCACACTTCCCAGCATCGCCCATGATAATTGTGAAAATGGGAATGCCAACGAGAGCGTACAGCATGGTGAAGAGTTTTCCGGTGACAGTGATTGGTGAAATGTGACCGTAGCCGATGGTCGTCATGATTGTCATTGAGTAGAACACAGCGTTCATGAAATTCCACGTTTTGGTGCCAGAGTCAGCGTCCATTCCGGATTCGTAGGCCGAATGAAGTTCATCTTCGAACTTGAGCAGCCGCCGTCGCGCCACAGACTTCCAGTCGTCCTCATTCATGAAGCGCGAGGACTGCCACAGGTTGTCCACAAAGTCCCGGCGGACCTTTTTGACGCCACATTTGTATTCAAGCTCCTTTGTTCCCTCAGCCCNCTTTTTGACGCCACATTTGTATTCAAGCTCCTTTGTTCCCTCAGCCCACTGTACAAAATGAAGCAAACCTGTGAGAGATCATATTTGACCTTGACTAAGGTCACGACCATTTTGGATATGTGGAAATTATTTATTTACCCTGAATATAAAGCCACCCACGGCACTCAACAGGAATAATATGAAGAGACGAATCAACAGGTCTTTTATGGCTTTTCGTAGTTCCGCTTTTTTCAGCTCACGATCGCTCTGCTCTTCCGTCATTTCTTTCAGTTAAAATTCTGCATAAAATTTTAAATAATTCCTTTTGCGCATTAATATAAACTCCATCGTAGCCCCATGTGTGTAGAATACATGAAACCAGTTCATTTTTGTGCTTGTTTGTGTGACGACAAAGCGCACAATGTTTTTTCAAATGATGATTTTCTATTTCACATGTGGAGTCTGAGTGTGACTGACCTTGAAATGGAGACGATGACGAGTTTCTCGTTGTTTTTATTTGTAACTTTGTAAGTTGATTCAGACTCTACTCCTTCATGAATAATTATCAAAATATTTACGCAAACAACTTAACAGGTATTTACGGAACCTTCACAAGTTTTAATTAGCGCAGCAAACCGATATTTAATATAACACTTTATGGTTGTAGCGAACCAACAAAGCCAACAAGTAAGCTCGCTCAAATCACAAATCCAATCGTCGTTGATTTAGTCTTGGGAGTAAAAATATCTTTCGTTGCAGATGATTTTTAGTTGAAAATAGTGAAAACAAGTTGATCTTTTATTCTGTCAACTAGTGGAAAGAGAGATCGCTTATGATTAATGAACAAGCTATGAAAATAGCAAATTTATTCTTTGCAATTGAGCCTTAAAACTACGGCTAAATATATTATGCTGCATTGCAGTAGTTGACGGCTTGGAATTTGGAGTGCACACTTGCACATAGATTTTCCGAACTGCTTCTGCTGAACAGTAAAAGAATGTAATGGGCATGCATTTGTGCGATGAAAAAAAAAATTGTCTGCAAGTCTTTTGCAATCGCTTGCACTATTTATTTAGCACGTTTACAAGTTGGCAATCTGGTCGAGGTTTGTTTTTCGGCTTCAAGTCACACGCAGTCTTCAGTCTTAGGCTTTGTGCGTTCCAAAAAATATGTTACTGCTCGGGAGACTGTTTTTTTTTCGAACGATCCAAGTTAAAAATAAAAATTTACATACATAAAATGGGTTTCCGAACTTGTATCAAGTTGATGTTCGAAAACACTAGCAGATGCTGGTACGGGTTATGACGACGGTATGGTTGCCGAGTGTTTTTTACGGATATTCTGCTTGCAGTCGTAATCGGGAAGGATTTTTTTTTACCGAACTGGCTAAACTAAATTGTCTGTGGAAGGAGTCACCATGAATGTGGTCAAAGATTATGGTAAATGGCACGTGACACCAAAGGACATACTTTGTTTGTTAGTAGTCGAGTTACTGAATTTGCTTTAGCCCAGGATTCTGGGCGAAGGCCTGTGTATATAAAAGAAATGCATAGAAATAACATATTTGTCTTTCAATTTGGCCCAGTTCCATGCATACTTTTTCTTATGATCAGTCAAAGAAAAACGGTCACACATTAATATTTATTGGATTGGAAAAATAATATTTTATACACAAAAATCCTAACTAACTAGTTTAATATGACTGTACACAACTGACGCTAAAATAACGTATATCATGGGTGCTTCATGCAACCATATAGGTACAATTTTTTTGGGGGGGGGGGGAGCTTTTGCCACTACACATTTCACACTCTGTGTAAGAATGGATTACGAATCTTGAGTTGACCGTAAGTTATTTCAATCGAATTTTACTTCGGATTCGTGAAAAAAAAATCCCGATATTGTGAAATTTTGTAATTCTCAAATTTCCCCAGACATTAATATATAATTCTCCATGACTACTGGTTGAGATTAACATACGCAATCATTTTCATACTTTACATCAAATCGTCGTCTGGTTTCGGATAAGCCACCATCTGTCAAGAAATAAGTTATTATTATGCATGAATGCCATTTTAAGTTTGCGTCTTGACTCTTGACTGCCATGACGTCACAAAAATCAAGCTGGACAGAAAATGCATGCTAAAAATGATGCCAGTGTAACAAACGAGCAAGCGAGCAATGCAAGCGTAATACTTTTCTCCTGTCTCCTAATGCAAAATATTTTTTTACTACTACGGCGCAATACCCATCTGTGCTTTCTCTTTCCAACCTTTCTTTGCTTTCGCAATGGAGAAAGAACCAAAGACATTTTCTCCTTTGAGACACGACCACCATGAAAGTGTGTACATAACAGCGACCGTATGTTTACCTTTTTCCTAGTTTAGCCTAGAACAAAAGGGAAAACCATAGGGACGTTTATAAGTGAAAGTTTTGTAAAAGAAAATCTCTAAATTTTGGTTTAAATGTATTTCAAAGCATTTAAATGCACTAATTTACACTCTACCTAAAAGCTTCAAATTTCTGTGCTACTCGTCATACAAAATAAAGATATAACATTGGAAACTACACGAAACGATTCCTTTTTTTAAAACCGCAACAACCGCAACTTTGCCAGCCATTCAAACATAATCTTAGGACTGATTTTGAGTTTAGCACTGATTGAAAACAAAAAAAAAATGTGTCGAGTTTACTCTCTGTACAAATAACATGCAACAAAATATTCTACATATCACACTATCCACCAGTAATTCGCTAATATCACAATCAAACTCAAATATTTTTGCGTGAATACCTATTGCAACTTGACAGAGTAGCTAATTGTCTATCTAAATACTTCATATTTATTAACTATTATCTATTAACTATCATATTAAATAGCTTTAAAATTGTGCCAAGATTAAAAAAAAAAAACAAGTGCAAATATGGACTTTGCCAAGTCATTGTTTCAAGCAAACGCCAACGACAAAAAGGGCTATGTCGGAATGAACACAGCTCACGTAAGTCACAATCATATAAATTAATAAATCAAATAACCACGTCATAAATTGCTGTAGGCGGAAATACATTCTGTGGCCGTAGAAATTTGGTGTTATTCATCAAATGAACTGAAAGAAATTGACTAAATAGTCAACAAACGTTTATATTGGAAACCCATATCTGGACAGATGCCAGATGGTGCAGAATTAAAAGAGTTTTTTTATTATCCAGCCGCGTTTCTGTTAACAAGCGCGTGTCCTGTTTTGTGTGTGTTATTGCCACATCTGTTCATTTAAATATAAGACCAGTAAACTGTATTTCTGGATAATAATGTCCCGTTCGAGGAGGCTGACTCATAAAAAATCATTTCGGTTCTTTGTAAATCATATTTTTCCAGGGTTGAGCAAGGTAAATCCTACAAAAAACAGTTTGGTCTGGCTGGAAAACGCTGTTTTTATGTTATTTCCTTCCTGTACCATTTAATGATTTAATATACCGCGAGAGAAAAAAAATATGGCCGAAATTTGTACGGAAATTTCGGAACTTTGCAGTTTAAAAACGTACGCTGTATATGCCCTTCTTCGACGAGTATACGGGGGTAGCCGCTACATAATCGACGTTCCCCCGAGGGATAAGAATATTACAATTTCAATCAAACCCTTTAAAAGACAGTGCAAAGTTCATATTGTGATTATGGTGGGAGATTTTTATTTTGATAAATTTGTATTTTGTACATTTTTTAACTGATACATATTCCAAAAAATATCTGGTTGAAATTTGTTGTTTTTTCTCAAAGAAATTGGCCCTTGTCGAGTCAGCCTGTGACGAACTGGACACCCAAGAGGCCCTGATTTGTTCCACTGACAAGTCTGGACTCTGCCAGATTGTGTCGCCCAAACCGGGCGTGCCCTTTAGTGCAGTGACGCCCAGCATTTGGCCGACAGAGCTGCCCGATGACGACTCTGGCTTTGACGAGCTCGGCTTCCGGATTGACGAGGAGGACGGGCCTGAAGCAAAGCTCGAACAAACTTCTCGGCATTCCATTCACGGAGGATCAGTCAATAAGGTAAAAAGATAAGACATAAGATAAGCATGTGACTTTAATGGAGCATAAGTAGTTTTCATACAGATGGGCAATGTGAGAAAATCTGGCGCTACGCCTGGTGCACTGCTTTGAGAAGACCAAAACAAAAACAAAGGTTTTTGTTGACGGTTTACAGATTTTCTCTTGGCTTGTTCTTGTTGATTGAAGTGTTGGTTATCATAAAGGATAAGCTTTAAAAAACAAGTTGACAGTTGAAATAGTTTTTAAGAGGATTTTACGCGTTTTAAACAAATTTAAAGTTGACAATGAGTCGAAGTCGGTCCAATCGACTATTTGTCAATCCTCCAGAGGATGAAATAACTTGTTTGAAGTTCCTCCCGTCGTCTACGGGGGAGGAGAATTTCGTGGTGGCTTCCTCCTGGGACTCCAACATTCATCTTTACGACCTCCAGAAAAATAGGAGTGTTAAGTATCCAATTAACGAGCCTGTCTTGTCCCTCAGTCCAATGGTAAGTACAAATCTGCAAGGAAACTCCGCAAATGCGACTGTTAATATTAATTTGTTTTGGTAACTTTGTTGTAGACTAGTGAAGAAATTTGTTATGGAGGAGTGGACAACAACGTCTGTGTTCAGGATGTCAATATCGAGGGAGCAAAGGGAAAAGGTGTGTACAAATGTATTCAACATTGGTCAGAAAATATTGTTAAATGATGTTAACTAAATTTATTTTTGTATAATTTAAGGGTTAAGAGTGATTGGATCTCACAATGACAGTGTCTCTAGTGTACAGTACAGCCGCTCACATGGAATCATTGTTAGCGGAAGTTTCGACTCGACAATTCGCCTGTGGAGCACCAGTCAATCCGAAAAGAATCCATGTGTTGGCCAAATCCCCACGAAGAAAGTGTTTTGCATGGACGTCCGTGAAAATTTAATTGCTGCAGCGCTCTCAGACGACGGCGGCGTTGTTATCTGGGACATCCGTAAAATTACCGATCCTTTGCATCAATTTACGACAAAATCCGACTTACACGTGCAGTGTATCGGATTATTTCCTGATTTAAGTGTAAGAAGCAAGTTCATTTGCGAAAATGTTTGCGTTCAACAAGTTTAACTGTCATTTTGGCAAATTTTCCAGAGGGTTTTGTATGGAACAGCTGAAGGAAGAGCTGTGATCGAGCCCCTTGTCGACTCCCAGCAAGCGTTTAATTTCAAAGCGCAACACGAGAAAGCCCGAGGAATATTCCATCCCATCAACTGCCTTTCATTTATCGACTCGTCGCCCAATTTCCTCATGGGGGGATCCGACGGGAAGCTCAAGATTTGGGATCCGGACACCAAAAAACTTGTCGCTGAATTCTCTCAGTACAATAATGAAGTTGCCACGGTTGCTGTCAGCTCATCAGGGGACCGGTGCGCCGTCGGACTTTCTTATTTGGGTGACCGGGAACTTACCACCGAAGACATCCGCCCTCCAGCTATTTATCTCCGAGAGATTGGCTCTTATCTCCACAAGTCCGTGTCGCGCTCAAGCTCGGCATCCAGTATTGCTTCAAACTTTTGATTGTATCCGGCCCGTCAAAGAAAAATTCTCTTAACGAGAAGTCATTATCTGAAATCGTTGCCTAGATAACCGCATAGGTATAACATAGGCCACTTTAATATAATTGTATGTGTGATATCTCGCAAAATTGGTTAGCTACGCCAGCGCTCGCTCAAATGACTTAGAGTTTGTATACCATAATATGTAATTAATAATTCTTGTCTTAAATTTTTTTGGGATAAATTTGTAAAAAATTTCGATTCAATAAACAAGACGTGTACACTTGAAAATTTTGTGTTGTGTGGTTTTTTCTGAGAATTTTTGTGCGTTCCTACATAATAAATACATTTTGTTGTGAAATAATTTATGAAGAATGTGACAGATTTAAATATTTGAAATATTTTTTTTTTGTGTTTTCAAAGGCTGCAATGGCTGGCGTACCTTGAGTTTTCCCATTCGAGAGATGAGGTCCACGAGCTGTCCTGGGAGTCGATTCCTGAGAAACTTCCACTCACGCAGAAGCTCTGGGAAATGATGGAAAACGGCGGGATTCCGCATTCCCTACGACCTCAAATGTAAGCCAAACTGGATGTAAACTTGCTGAAATGTTGTTCTGATGGAAATTTGACATTATCTGGGGTTTAAACGAAGGTGGTGCCGATTGAGTCCCGCGTTTGAGAAGAAATCCAACCGAGTGAACCTCCCGTACTGGAAAATCGTGAAGGAATCGTCCGCCAACGAGTATTTTTCGTATGCAAAGCACATTGAAAAGGATTTGGTGAGGATACTTCCGGGGAATGGCTGCTTTTCGAAGCTCGACTCGCCTGGAATACCCCGACTGAGGCGTGTTCTCCGAGCGATTTCGTGGCTATATCCAGATGTTGGCTACTGTCAGGGATTTGGCACGGTGGTCGCTCATTTGCTCCTGCTCCTCGAAGAAGAAGATTGTTTCTGGCTGATGTGCACGATTATCGAGGACATAGTCCCGGCGTCTTATTTTACGAATGACTTCATCGGGATTCGCACGGACAGTGCTGTTTTGGCAAATTTTGTGGCAGAGTACTTTCCTGAAGTAGACGTGCTTTTGAAGGAACACGATATTGAGGTGCATAACTTTTATTTTAAAAGAGAATGGGAAAAGAAATGTTTTAAGCAAAATCATGAAAAAAATGTATATTTTGTGGGAAATTTATTTACAGCTTGGCCTGATTGTTTTTACTTGGTTTTTGACGTTTTTTGCGAGTGTTGTCCACGTGAAAATCTTGCTACGGATTTGGGACAAGTTTTTCGCTGAAGGATGCCCATTTTTATTCAAAACTATGCTCGCATTAGTTAAATTTAAGGGTTAGCAGCAAATTAGTCAGTTTATTATTAAGAAAATCGGTACAAATTCGTGTCATGATTCAAGCAAGTTTTCTTTTTGTTCATCAGTGAAGGACTTGTTAGATTTGAAGAATTCGGCAGAAATATTCAACTTTTTGTCTGACCTGCCTGCGGAGGTGGATGACTTCGGTGCCCTCGACATTCGCGATTTTGACATCAGCAACAACAAACTTGACCAAGAGAGGAAACGGTGTGCGGCCCATGTTGTGACGGACGGTTCCGTGTTCTCTAGCAAATGCCGGAGAGTCAAGAAAAGGGATATTCGCAGGCTGGACAGGTCGAAAAGCAGCGGAAACGTGCTAAAAACCATATTCGGGGAGAATGGAGGACCAGAAGATCTAAAAACAAAAAATATCCGCCAAACTGGTAAGGAAATTTAGTACAAATTTGTTCAAATTAAATTGTACCTGGTTATTTTGATTTGTTTAGAAATTATGGTTGAGCTGCATGATGCGATCACTCAAATCGGCCGTCATTTCGCGTCCTCGGACACAAATTTCATGAAGGTTTGTCTGGAACCGGATTTTTCAAAAGAGTCGCATGGTAAAGATTTCGAGCGGTTTTCACAGGGATACTCGTTGAACGGATATAAACGTGCTAAGGCTCTCGTGGGTAAGCTTTTTCGTTGTTTGAGTAAGTTTTGGAGTGAAAATTTCATGCAAGTTTGATATTTGCGTAGATTTCGAAAGAAGAGACGACGACGAGCTGGGATTTAGGAAAAACGATATAATTAATGTTGTCAATTGTAAAGATGAGCATTGCTGGATTGGAGAATTGAATGGGCTTCGGTAAAAATTTGTTGCCTTGCTTTCGGGATTCACAAATTTAAACCGGATTTAAATGAGTTTCTGCGTTTAAAATATTTTTGATAGGGGGTGGTTTCCCGCAAAATGTGTTACTTTGCTTGACGAGCGATCCAAGCTTTACAGTGCCGCCGGGGATGATTCTGTAACAGAGGGGGTTGCCGATCTTATCCGGGGTTCGTTGTGTCCTTGTCTGAAAAGAATTTTCGAGTATGGAATGAAGAAGCCAAACACCTTGGTGGGCCCTGTGCACCCGTACATGTTTATTGAGGAAGTTGCGTTGAAAGAAATTGAACGGGATTTTAAATCCGTCTACTCACGCCTGGTGCTCTGTAAAACGTACAGGCTCGATGAGGATGGCAAGGTTTTAAGCCCCGAAGAGGTGAGGACAAAATAGATGGTCTATTATTGACAATTTTGAATGCAAATTTGATGGAAATCTGTGTTTCTTTTGTAGCTTCTGTATCGAAGCATCGAGCTCGTCAATAGATCTCATGACAAAGTACAAATGGACGTGAAGCTAAGGTCCCTCATCTGCCTCGGCCTGAATGAACAAGTGCTCCACCTCTGGATAGAAATTTTATGTTCCAGTTCGGAAATTTTAAGCAAATGGTACAGAGAACCCAATTTCCTTCTGACTAAATTTGCTTACGTAACTTTCCATGCTCGAATTTGCTCTACTAAAATTTCTGAACTTTTATCAGGTACTATCCGTGGAGTATAATGAACAGTCCGGGCTGGATTGGACTGAAATGTGAGCTCCGGATTCTCTCCCAGTTCTACGTTTAACTTATCCGTCGACTGGGAGCTAAAGAGGCTGAAAGAAGAAAAATTGGATGTGAAAAGTGGAGTTCAAGACATGCTCGTCAAACACCACCTTTTTTCATGGAATTTATAAATATTGAGTCCTTTACATAATTTTTTAACTATTCGCCACACCCCTCTTCAAAACGTCATTGAAAAAATATATCGCCAACATTTAACTTTTAAAAACAACATTAAAGCAATTTTGTCATCCAATCCCACTAAATTTGCAAAAACTGATTGCCAAACAAGCCAAGCCTAAACAAATAAATCAATCCAGTTTCAAATTCAATTTTGTAATTTAAAAAAATACTATGCATTTCGATCCAGTCTTTCAAACGTAACTTTATTTTAGTAATTGTTAACATGTTAAAATAAGGTCATAAGCGATAAACATAATACCAAAAGAAATTAAAAGCTGTTAATTCAAGAAGCTGACAACGTTTATCGTAAAATATTTGTTGTACAGTCAAACATACCCCTAACCTATGGAAAATATGCAGCCCTTATTGCACAAACAAAACCTG
>VICI01002843.1:0-15136 GCA_019593645.1 Akabosia matsudoensis
AAGATAAATTAATTACCTTCATGGTTGCTAATTAAAGACTTTAAATTGCCAGTAAAAAACTTTCAGTTCCAGAGACGAACTGCCTTCACAGCAACGACGAGGCAATGGAATGGACAAGCTGTAGTAAAGAAATGATGTGAATGGCATGCCGCACGGGAGAGAGTTGAACTTGGCGCAATTTTCTGCTCAGTTGAGGGCTTGTGAGCACACCAGGCCATCAAGCAAACTCGCGGATGGTTCGAACTCGATCCGGTAGAAGGCAAAAAACAGGCAAAGCGACAGGATTTGTTGACAGATGGAAAATTGGGGCTACGTGAGAAAAGTTGAAGAGTGTATTTTAAAAGCATGTGTGTTTTTTACCTGTCATCTGGATTTTGAAAGCAGGAACAAGAAAACAAGTTGTTTTGTGGGTGGGGGTTCTTTTTGGGGGAGGGATAAAATAATGAGAACCTGTTTTTAGGTGCTTATCAATCAAATCAAAGCCTTGATAATCAGCTGACGGTGGAAAATAATGGATAAAATTCAGGGGTAAACAGTAAAAAATACGATATTTTTGTGTTTGTGAAGAAGATTTTTTAATTAAAAAAGTTTGTGGAAGTGGATGTAAATTAAGATAAGCTCAAGATAAGCTTCTTATTTTTGTTCTTATCTTAGGATGGATAAGTCGATCAACGATGGACTGGACTATTCTGGTGACGCTGCAGCTGGATCTTTCTTCAGCTCGGATTACAAAAGGTTTTTTAATCTACTTTTTCATAAAATCAATTCCAGCTTAATTCAGTAGAACATTTGTTTGAGCGTATCCTTGTGATATGAAGACCTTTGTTCTGTACTTAACAAGCAGCAATGTATCATATTCAAGAAACCGCCGATTTAATTGTTCCTGACTCCCGCCCCGATCCTAATGACGTCCCACTTTATCCTTACCCGTATCCCTCCGGGGAATATTTTAGCCCTGATATTTATTCCTCTGATAATATTTTTCTTAGGCATGATGACCTCAAGCAGATGCTGGACAGCAACAGGGATAACATGAAGCTAGAGGCAATGAAGAGGATCATCGGGGTAAATGTTCTTTAAAAATTTGTGTAAATGCGGGTTGAATTGATTGCAAATATTTTTGAATTAAATTATTCCTCTTTATTTCCTTGATTTGTAGATGGTCGCCAAAGGCCGCGACGCCTCCGAGCTCTTCCCCGCCGTCGTCAAAAACGTCGTATCCAAAAATGTCGAGGTTAAAAAGCTCGTTTACGTTTACCTCGTGCGGTACGCTGAGGAGCAGCAGGATCTGGCGTTGTTGTCCATTTCTACATTCCAACGGGCATTAAAAGTAATCTCAAATTTAAACTAGATTAGACGAAATTTGTGAACAGGATTTTAGTTTGTTTTCTAATTTATTTTCGATTCAGGACCCAAATCAGCTTATTAGGGCAAGTGCGTTAAGAGTCTTATCCAGTATCAGGGTCCCCATGATTGCTCCTATCGTGATGCTGGCTATCCGTGACTCGGCCGCCGATATGAGCCCGTATGTTCGTAAAACGGCTGCCCACGCGATTCCAAAATTGTACAGGTAAGCGTTCATTTCCCTGAAACAAGCTTATCTCCTGCTCAAGCTTTAAGTATTGTTTGAGATTGACATGGTTTAAATTTGTTTCTAGTCTTGATCCCGACCAAAAAGAAGAGCTGGTCACTATTCTCGACAAGCTATTGGGAGACAGGACCACCCTCGTTGTCGGCTCGGCGGTGATGGCGTTTGACGAAGTTTGTCCAGAGAGCATCGACCTCATTCATAAAAACTACAGAAAGCTATGCGGCCTACTCATGGACGTCGATGAGTGGGGCCAAGTGGTTATCTTGAATATGCTCACGCGTTACGCCCGCACTCAATTTGTGGACCCAAACATTGGCGACTTATCTGTGGATGGGGAAGATAAGCCCTTTTACGAGGATGAGACAAAATCAGAGGAGGATTCGGATGAGGAGAAGCCTGAGGAGAAGCTCCCTCCAAAACCCGCCATGGATAATGATCACAGACTCCTCCTTAGAAATGCAAAGCCGCTGCTGCAGAGTCGGAACGCTGCGGTAGGTCGTTTAAACATTAAAGCAAACATGACAAGAAATTAGGTTATTTTAAAGGAAATTTTTTGTAAATTTGTTCAACAGGTGGTTATGGCTGTAGCCCAGTTATATTATCATTGCGCTCCAAAATCTGAAGTTCCTGTGGTCGTCAAGGCGCTGATAAGGCTTCTCCGGTCACACTCTGAAGTTCAAGCTGTTGTGCTAACTTGCATTGCAGCGATGTCAACTGAAAGAAAGGTATTGTAACTGTTCTTGGCAACTTCTACTTAATTTAATTGTTTCTGGAATGTTCTTTAAAGTTGTAATTTTTTCCTGTTTATAAACGTAACTCTAATCCTTTAAAATTTTCTCTTTGTATTTCTCTCAATCATCAAATTTTGTAACAAAAATTTCTATCGGGACGTGTTTGGGTATAAAAATATGCTTTCTGTGGCTATTTTTGATGGATCTGTGGCTTGTGCAGAATTTAGTAATTTAAATTTTTCTCTTACTTCCTCTATTCTTCTGGTGCTTTATATTTGTTCTGAAGAATTTATAAAGGTTTTTTTTCCTTATTTAAACTTGCTGTAGAGCCTTTTCGAACCGTATTTGAAAAGCTTTTACGTTCGGAGCAGCGACCCAACCCAGATCAAATTGTTAAAACTCGAAATCCTCACAAATATTGCAACGGAGGTAAACATTCCACCGATTTTGAAGGAGTTCCAGACCTATATTTCCAGCACGGACAAGGAATTTGTTGCCGCGTCCATTCAAGCTATTGGGCGATGTGCGTCAAATATCAAACAAGTGGCGGAGACTTGCCTTAACGGCCTTGTTTCGCTGTTATCGCACAGAGATCGTAAGAATTCAAAGCATTAAAAATTTCNAGAATTCAAAGCATTTTAAAATTTCATTCAGTTTAAATTTATTCTACCAAATTTTGCTTTACCAAATTTCCTTCATTTTTACTCCAGCTGCTGTCGTCGGAGGCGCCGTCGTCGTTGCTAAGACTCTCTTGCAAAGCCAAAAAAGCGGTACCAAGCCTGTAATAACCCAGCTCTCCAAAATGGTCGACCGTGTTACCGTCCCTCCCGCCCGCGCCGCCATCCTATGGCTTCTCGGCGAACATTGCGAGCGTCTCCCCCATCTGCCCCCCGACGTCCTCCGCAAAATGGCCAAGTCCTTCCCCGACGAAGAAGACATTGTCAAGCTCCAAATCATAAACTTGGCTGCCAAACTCCACATCACCAACCCAAAGCAAACGACTCTCCTCTGCCAGTACGTTTTGAACTTGGCGCGCTACGACCAGAGCTACGACATCCGCGACAGGGCCCGCCTCATTCGCCACATTTTGTTTCCGGACAAGCCCGACGCCAAGCTGACCAAGTATGCAAGAAAAATCCTTCTCGCCTCGAAACCTGCGCCGGTGCTTCAGTCCCGGTTTAAGGATCGCGACCACTTCCAGCTTGGAAGCTTGTCACACTTTCTAAACACGAGGGCCCAGGGTTACCAAGACCTTCCAGGGTATCCTGAAGAAGCACCGGATACGACTGTTCGAGACGTCGAGCCACCACCCTATGTTGGGCCAAAGAGCCCGGATATTTTTGCCTTTGGGGATGATAAGCCAAAAAAGAAAGGGAAGAAAGATAAGTCGTTTTTCTCAGAGGACGAGAGCTCGGAGGAGGAGTCTTCCAGTGGAGAAGAGGGATCTAGTAGCACAGGAAGTGACAGTGGAAGCGGGACGGAAGATTCAGAACAGGATTCCTCAGAGGAGGAGGAAAGTGGAACTGATGAGGAGGATGAATCTGAGGAGGAAGGCAAGGGAAAGAGGAAGAAAGGTGCGAGCAATGGTGTGGCGGAGAGAAAATCGGTTAAGTATAAAAAGAACTTGAAGAAAGAGGAGGATGAGTCTGAGTCGGATGAGACTAATGAAGATACAGAAGATGAATCAGAGTCGGAGGAGGGGGACTCAGAGGAAGAGGAGAAGGCGAATAAGAATAAGAAGGATATTGGTGCTAAATCAAATGGAGGGAAGGAGGAAATAACGAATAAAGAAGAAAGTTTGGAAGCAACGTTAGGAAATGGAGGACCGTCTGTTCCTGAACCATCTCCATCGGTGGTGACACCCAAACCGGAAGTAAGAATGCAACTAACGCTACAAAAATTTATTTTACGTGGCGGTCTATGTATTACAAATGATGTTTTTGTAATTGCAGGTTGAAAGCCCAGCCAAGTCAGCTGAAAAAGATGAAGATTTATCGAAATAACTTATTTATTTAAAAACATGTGTATTTTTATCGGCGGTTTAATGAAAACCAAAGGATTTGACAGCACCCCTCCCCTCCACATCCTTCCACCTCCCAAAATCGCATCCTGTCCTGGTGATTAACTAGCAAATGTTTCTTGAAAACTGAAAATTGTACACATGAGTTTTTCTGGAATTAAAAGAAACCTGGCGAAAATCTTGAAAAAAAAACTTCTAATAATGCACTACCTTGAATCATTGGAAGTGAAATTGGACAGCTAACTCCAATATTTTGACTAGGAAACTCCTGCATAATGTCGTTAAGGCAACTTGAAGCGTATCCTTTCCTCCTCGCTGATTTCCGGACAAAGAGCGTGTCGAGGACTGGCATTCTGTACCAATCCAGCGTCTCCAAATCCAAAGAGCCTTTCGGTTTGGCGCTGTAAAACCCAATGGCTTTCCCATTTTCCCAAAGCAATCGTCTCAGATCGGAGGATGGAGGGAAGGAGTAGTCCGTCTGGAGGAGATTTTCATCAGGTTTCTCATATTCTCTGTAGATTATCTGGTTTAATATGAAGAGAGCTAACTGGTCGGGTTCGCTGGAAACCTGGAAGAAAATATGAAAGAAACTTAAAATTCAATTTATTTCTGGGGCAGTTTAAGAAACGAGAAAAAATAAGCGTGGTTATATTACCGTTGCCCATCCGTCGATTTTGGAGTGATTTGTTAAAAGGCCATTTAAACCCGAGTATTTTCCGTTGTATAGCAAGGCAATGGCTGAAAAAGAACAATTTTGATGTGATTTTTAAAGATTTCTCCTTAATTTAATTACACTAATAAAGATTTACATTTGTCACATGAAGTGCACTTGACACAAGAAACTCTCTGGAGAAATCCATCTTGGTCTTCTACCCTTTCCTCTGGAGAAAACTGACTGGAATCCTCTTGATTATGAAGAGCAGGGCGGATTTGAAAGCAAGACGGATTCTTGATGAGCTCATCCAGTTCCGATAAACTTTCACTTTCATGATGGCATCTAATGAAAGCGATTAGGGTTTTGTAGGAAAACAAATTTAATTAGTTTTGAGTTTAATGAGCTCCTTTCACCGAACAAAGTGAAAGTACGTGCACAAGAGTAAGACCAACAAGAAGTAACTTTAGCTCTTATAAAAACAAAATTTACAAATTATGTGCAGAAAGCTATATGTTTAATTGTTCAATGATTTCAAACCAATTTAATTTTTGTTGTTAAACTGCTCACGTGTTCGTAAATTTTAGAGGGATTGGAGGATCCCCCGTTCGGGTTCCTTGAGTCAGTACTGCAACTTGAGCACTCATATCCGAGTATTTTCCTCAATTTTATCCCTATCAACTCTAAATCTAGTTTTCTTTTAAAATATGTTTAACTATAATTTGCTTGAGTAGTTTTATATGCTTGTCATATTTAGGAAATACAAACATTTTTATTGTTTATCTATGGGCCATACCACACTAAATGACATGCCCTTTTCATTGGTTATATTCTTTTCCCGTGGTTTTCTTTTTTCGTTTTGCACAGCAGAGGATATCTCGACCTTGAGAGTTTTAGAAATGGCTTGGTAGCTGAATAGAAGCCCTATATTTTACAGCTTGCTGCTGTTTTGCGCACGCAAAAATATAATATGTATTGTGGATACGTATACCGCTATGATTTAATATGCATATCTGGTTTTTAACTGTTCTACATATGTAATATATTTTTATATGATGGATTTGTATGAAACATGTTCGGATTATCATTTAAAGTTTCGTTTCTCCATTCATTCATTCAAAATTAGAACTTTTTCATTCATTCAAAATTAGAACTTTTTCATTCATTCAAAATTAGAACTTTTTCATTCATAACAAGAAAAATCAAACATTATTCTGCTTAGAGCAACAGAGGATTTCTTTCATATTTTTTTATTTGTAAACTGGGGCAGTCAAAATCAAACTTGTTTCTAGTGAAGCTCATTCTGTAACGATATGACGCAAAAAAGAAGAATGAATTCGGACCAGGCTTCTTTATTCTGACACCCTCGGCTTTCAAAATCTGCACAAAATGAGTAATGGTACGAATTTGACATGCTAACTTAATTTCATTATAGACAGTATGACAAGCTTGAGCGTAAATTTGTTTTAATTTTTCCAAGAAACTTTGAACGGTATTTCAAAGAACATATCTGTCTGTCTCTAGGAAAAGTAGGTATGTCGTACAAAAAAGGGACAAAGAAAAAAGGCTCTGAATTTATTTCTCTAAGAAATAGAGCAAGTCGCGAAATAAAAAGTTGCGAGAAACAAATGTTGCTACTTTTGACTTTACGCCTTGAAATTTTTCTGAAGGAAAAACGACTTTACTGTTTGTTATGGCAACATGTGAGCTGTGCGGGTTGAGCTTAATCAATGGAGTTTCTTTCGATTAGACAAGATTATAGGCTCAACCTTCTCAGTTTGCTTTTACTATCTTCAAGAATAGAGCCTTTTTTCTTGGTTACTTTTTTGTACAACATATATCCCCTTTTCAAAGAGACAGTCACATATGGCTGGCTGATTGAGGATTCATCGCTGAGCGACTACCGCTATAGACAAGTCTGATCGTTAAATGCATACAATGTGTGATGCAAAGTAGTTTTGTGGTTAAATCCCATGTTATTTCTTTTTTTAGGCATGCCATTGTAAAATGGTAATTACCAGCAATAAAATGCTCGAGTGTTAGCCCATTCATAGTGTATTTTTACGAGGATATAATTTATGCACTAGTGCTTTCTCTCCCTTCATGAAAATTGATAGCCTGTAAAGTTTGTCGTAAAACCGTCAACCAAAAATGAATGGGGCTCAAGAAAACGCAAGTCACGCCTCAACTGAATAACCATGAATGGCGGGACGTGTGGTAATAATTTACAATAGTGATTTACTAGGACAAAATCTGGGCGGAGAGAGAGAGAGAGAAAGTGATAGTTGCACATTCGTAATAAATTGGAGAAAGTAATAAAGAAAACCGCTAAATTAAGTTATTAGATTTATGTCGTCCAAATCAATTTTGAACGAGGAGAATGTGACAAAAGATGTCCAGCTTGTTTTCACTGGGGAAAGTTAACTGATTTGGGAAAAGAGAAAGGTATAAAGGATGAAAAGCCGATTTAAGACCAAAAGCTTCCAGCATACAAATTAATATAAAATTCGTAGTAAAATTTGTAAAGAAAGAAGGAGACAGCTGGAAAAAATAGAAAAAAAGATAAAAATAAATGCTAATTAGGATGACAAGCACACATTTCCGCTCATTAGCCTGCTTATGACTTGATATGAATGAAAAGAGCCAAAGCCTTAGTAAAAGTGGCTACTTAACAGAGAAAGCTCTCCTAATGGCGGCCATTTTTAGTTGGCTACTTTATCGTATACTTTTTTGTTTGTTGTGACAAGTAAAAGAGAAAGTAATTTTGCAGGGACTTGACAGGAAATATGCAACCAAACAGGATATATAGGGAACGGCATTGTAGCTTCCTTCGGAAATGTATACTACCTTGTGACATGTTTAGTTGACAAGGAGAAAAGGAGTCCAAAAACCTGTCCAAGTCAGCATAAGAAGCATAGTCAACAAAATTAAGAGAAAGTTTTCAGCCAAACTCAAGACGAGAGCCTCGTGAGACATGTCAAAAATATGAACTGGTCAGTAGGGCAATTTTCTCTGGGGGATATGTAGTTACGAAACACTTTCCATCTTAAAATTTCATATAATATGTTTGCAGGCTTTCACCCAATTCTTTTTGGCACGAGAAAGTTTTACAAAGTAAAAGCTACACTAAACCATGTTTTCGTCCGGTGAAAGTTGTGGTTTTGACACATTTCCTCGGAAAACATCAGTACGTGACCTTTCTCCAGTCTATTTGGCTTTCACTTGCAGAAAAAATATTATTTTGTATTTTTCGGTGAAAGTTTTTGTGTCATAAGCTCCTTAACAAGTGATGTATCAATCATTGTCCGAGAGAAAGCAGGGCAGTTTTTGATACGAGTACTAAGTCCGGTGAAAAAGAAAGCTGGCCTGCATGTCATCTGATTAAGTATCCTTAACGAATGCTATTTAGGTGGATGAAAGCATTAGATTCACAACGATACTTTTCTCTACGGGAGAAATATAAAAGTTTTCCGACTACTGGGTACATTTTCACTGGAGAAAACAAACAAAAGGTGGATGCAGTCAAGTATGACAAACAAAGGATCATAAAGAGAAAGTCAATAGGACTTTTGCCGTGATGCATTTTCTTCTGAGGAAGAAAAAGGGGATAGGACGTGTCAGGTTATACTGTCAATAAAACTAAATACAAAACTTTTTCCTATTGAGTATCAAAAAACTGTGAAAGTTGGACTTTCTCTTAGTTTTAAAAAGTGTGCCATTAACTGTCTCGTGTGCACTTAAAACTTAAAAGAGAAAAACGTAATACCCATATTAAAATATTCCTAAAATGGTAGTGAATTTTGTCCCTGTAATGGCGTAAGAAAGTATCACAAGAGCGATAAAAATCAGGGGAAGTACAAATCTTTTTCGTGATTTTTACAGTTTATTTTTAGATATGACTACGTACAAGAATTTTTATTTACAACAGAACAGTCTTTAATTTACCCTCGACACGTTTACACTACTCAATTTTCATAAACAAGGCTTGTTTTCAATCTTGCCACGACATTCCAAGAGATGCTCAACTCATTTTTGTGGGTGACGCTCGTATTTTCTCTGTTTTCACCCCTGTTTTCCGTCTCTCAACCCCTATTCTCTGTAACAAACTCATATTTATGGGTGGCAGTAACATAAAAATGATCTTAATTTAATATCCTACAAATAAAAATAAACATATTTTCATGAGTATTACTTTCTCCCGCAATATATTTTGGGTTTTTTGTGCATTCCTTGCACTGGATGGAACACTCTTATTTCCGCATTCTTGACTTTATATTTTCCCTGCAATGGCTGAGTCGTACAAAGCAAGGGGAAAATAATATTGGCGAAAGTTTGACGTTCTTTTTATTGCTACCCTTTTCTTTATGCTTTCACTTGGATTCATTCATAAAAATAAGTTTGAAGAAAATATATGACGGCAAACCACTCGTCAATGTCATTTTCATTAAAGCTTTTCCCCCTAAAAAACTTGTTTGTGCATTCATCCCAGCAGCGACCGGGAGAACGAAATTCTTTCACCCTTACATTTAATCCGGAAAAGGGAAGTAAAACGTATAAAAACATATTTTTATCTTTTGATAGACGAAGAATAAAACTTATTAATAATTTGTCGTTGTTTTGTACTCGTAAAAATTCCTCTGGAATCTTAATCCGGAGGGAATGGATTTTGCATAGCAAGAATGCAAGCGCGTTTGTAGGGGAGAAAGAGCCAGGAGTGGATTGCAACGATGAGGACAATACGGAAATGACCTTCCGGGAAGAATTTCATTTGTTGTTGACTGGATTCTGGAGGGGATGGAGGGTTTGTCGGTTGAGCCTCACCAGTAGACTAGAGTTTGAAATGACTTTGGAGGAATGTTGATGAACAACTGGCCTCTTGACTCGTCCCGGATTCCGACTTTCACTTCATATTTTAGTCTATATATATAAGAAAAGTGAAACAGAGAATTAGCACAAAATTTTGGTGGGAAGTTAATATTTTGCTGAAAAATTTACTTGTTCAAAAAGACAATGACGGTTCCATTGTCTGGCCTTTGAAATGCAACCGACATCAAGCTTTTGGGTGAGTATGTGTCCAGCTTGAGTTCGATCCTGGAGGACTCTGGTGGGACGAACTTGGACACATGGCCGATCCCGTAGTAGATGGGCTGCTTAAAGAACTCGTCTCCAGTTGAGTTGACGAGGATGGCAGCATCCGCTCTGAGGCCGGCCCAGTTGGGACCACCCTTCAAGTCCAGAGCGAGGTTCCAATCGATCCAGCCTCCGACGAAGTTCCTAGAATCCTGTCAAAAACAGTTAAATTTTAAGAAAAATCCAAATCAACCTTTTGTAAAACGAAAATTCGGTGTAAAATTTAGTCATGTATTGACATTTCACTTGTATGTGACTTTGTCCTCCGTCGCTTTTCTTCTTACGGAAACAATATTGAAATTGACTCTCTTAAGTGACAGCTTTTTCATAAATGGCGCGTGCTATGGCTTTCTCATTTAGAGAAAGCAATAAAAAACCGGGAGAAAGTGATTAATCAAAATAAAACGTGAAATTCTTGTTTTTTCAGTACTATCAGAGCGTGAAAGTGACAGGCTTTCACCTTACCCCAATCTTGAACCCTTAATGATTTTTTCAAAGCAGTTGAAGCTGTTTTTCAGATAATTATTATTTTACGAGAATGATAAGCGAGCTATGCAATTATCTTTTAATGAGTAAAAATAAATTCCTTGACTGGAATAATTTTGGGAAAAGTTTCTCTTGGCGCATACACATTAAGCGAGAAAAATTACGTATGATCTTCTCGCTACACATACTTACACCAAAAAAACTCCGTGACGCAGACAAAGTTTTACACTAATCTGGGGAAATAATCAGAGAAAATTTATAATATACAGCTACTTTTTCCTCGCAAACACGCCAAATAACAGTCCTAATCGCAGTATCTAAATGACAATTTCATAAGTTTTTTGGAGAAAGTTTTTTGCGCAAGCCAAAGAAATATAGTTTCATAGATCTATCCACTGGTCCACGTTGTTTTCTCTCTCCAAAACTATCTTTCAAAACGAACACAGTTTTCTTTTGCGATTCCCTCTCGCACGCGTAATTTTGCTTGAAGAAACTTATTCACCATTTAGAGAGTACTCAGCTTCTTCTTCTTGTTTTTTTTGGCTGGGCTACTTTCTGCAGAACTAGAGGCGGCCATTAACTTATTTTTACTAGAGAAAAACTATATTGGCTGGTTATGATCATGTTATTATTTTCTTTCTGGGCCCATTAAGGATTCTCCGGTGAAAGTATTACTTAGCTGGGCCATTTTAATATGAAAGTCCTGCAGTTTTCCCAATTGAGAAATGTTCAAACTTTCTTTGTCCCATTTTGAACGTGACTTTGCGTGAAAAAAGACGCGCCCAGTCAGGACCAGAAGAGAAAGCAGTACAATCCTGGTTTATTTTATCCGTTGGTCATTTGTGTTCATCCGTGGACGTTGGTGCACGTTTTTGCTTATCCATTTCCTTAACATTTCCTCTTAAAAGCCATTAGATTAGACATGTCCCCATGTAATAAAAATACCAGGTCGTTTTCTCTCGCAGAAAGTATTTTCCCAGCATCAAAAAGGGTTTCAAACGGTCATTCTCTTCTGGATTCTTTTTCAGTTTTCGAAATAGCTTTCATTATTTTCTCCAGGAGAAAATGCTAAGTATATGGCTTATCAAACTTTCACTTTTGTGTATTCATCTCACATTACCGCATGTCTTGACATAAAACATATGCCTTTTTCCTTCAAGTAGAAAACTTGTCACGACATAATTTTTTTTATCTATGAGTGAGAGTCCTAAACTTTTCTTTTTTCAGACTACTTGGTTAGTCGGCTATGACAAAAGACGTCGTGGAAACCAAAAAAGAGAAAGTGTGAGATGACATGATTTTCTCCAGGAGAAAGTTGGCAATGCGTTAAATTGATGACAGTGGAGGAGGTCATCATCGTCATTGTTAAACTTTTTTTTACGGGAGAAAAAGAATGTGCTGAGTTTTGAGGTAATTTTTCTCGCAGAAGAGAAAGTTATTTTTCTCGTAAATACCTAAAGGATTATATGTCAATAGTATAACACGTTGACTTTCTCTTGCCTGATGAAAGCACGAGCCTAGAAATCTTTCATGCTTCTCTCGGTGGTATGACATAGTTAGCAAAAATGATAAACTTATAAAGAATAGTTAAGGAAAAGTATGAGTTTTTGTAAAAGTAAGACATTATAAAAAATATATCGTTCTATGATGCCCTCATTGGAAAAAAAGTTTCGACACGAAATCATGCCGTGACAAATAGGACACGATGAAATACCAGTTTTATCAGGGAAAGTAATGCTTTTACTCTCTCATTCCCCGCCTCTGGTGATTGGAGAGGACAAACTTACATGGATAATGGCTTCCAGGTATTGTTCTCCACGTTCCCAATTGCCAAGGGACACTTTCTCCAACTCCCATGGTGTAAATCCTATATAAAAAGGCAAAAAAATAAGATCAATTTTACGTTCCTATTGCTAAAACCGACTTCATAGGAAATACAGTGCGCTTTTGAAATAACTGAAACTAAATTAAAGCATAATGCAGTGAACGTGGAATTATGTAAAGAAGAACAAATGCGTGCCATAATAGACGACAAGTAAGCTATTTAATGCATTTTAATGTCGCAAAACATCCCAAATATTATAATTTACGGACCAGGCCTAAGTAATTTGCCAATCTTCGGTGTAAGCCAAGATATAAGTTACCAATCGTGTGCTTTAGCTTTTGTAGCTTTCTTCTGAAGTTTTGGTAATTGTTTTTACTTCTCTCGTATACAAACATAATTTTCATATGATTAACATAAATCAATTCGCCAACCTCGTTTTCTGCTACTTTCTCTCCAGGCTTTATTTGACTTTTAAAGGATTCATCTTTATTCCAACCTGTATACGTGAAGTTTATTCGTTTCTGTCATTGATCTCCTCTCTTTAAGCTTATGTTCCCTATTTTCCAGGCCAAATTAGACTCCCCTCGGGGTTCAGAATTGATACAGAATGGAAATTTCTAAAGCATCTCTATTGATATGCCACTGGGTATTCAGGAAGAGAAAGCACAATTGGTTTCTTAAGATTGTCGTTTATATCACGGCCTTATTACAAGCTTTCTCTTCTTCTCGTCCTGATCCGGGAATTGAATGTCTAAATTGTTTGCCAAAATTGTTTTTAAATGAATGCCCTTTAACTCAATGTCACAGCCTCTTGCTTTCACTTGAATAAAGACAGAGTAGCGTGTGCATTTCCAGATGCATTCTTAAATCTTGTTTTTCTCTCAAACACAAAACGCTTCCGGAGCAAAAAAAACGCGTGCTCTGCCTAGCAAGAGCAAATAATAATATCCTACACAAATAACAATAACTTTCGCTTTAACTGATCGACATTCTCATCGGAAGCAACGGAGATCGTAAAGAAGACATAAGGCTGTTACAAAAAACTACACATATTATGTTAAGATCACATAAAAATGTAATATCGAATGGGAGATGGAAGAGGGAATCCGGTTTTGGTGCATTTCCTAGAGCGAAAGTTGGATATATTGAAAATAACGATTATATTCCATTCAGTCATTGTCTATCAAAGAATATTGATACGTTGCGTTCAATTGTTTGCTCTATGAAATTGTCTACGAGTAATCAAAACAATACTGGTATCCATTTGAGTGAAAGCTCGGCATAATACAATCGATAAATTCTTGCTCTTTACAAGTTTCTCTTTCGCAAAAAAAGAAAATGTATCCATTCAAATTAACACGTTTTGTCAAGTTCATGTCGTGCGACGTGTCTGTCCGGCTTTGGAATGACTCACGTAAAATGACTTTCTCTCACGGAGAAAATAACATGACAGAATATTTTTGTGTCAGGTAACCGAGCATGTCGAATCTCTTGCGACATAAAAACCATAAGAACTTTCTCTTTTTTGGAAATACATGGAATATCGCGTGCCACACGTTTTCAGATCATAAATTTCTCTTCCGGGAAGAAGATGCGGTACGCATTTTGCTCGCAGGACATGACACATGAGCTCCGCCACGAAATTCATAGGTCGTAAATCTTTCCATACAAAATAGGGGACGTGTTGTACATCTCATTTCGAGAAAGAGAAAGTCAGTTTCGAAAATAAAGTTAAACTGTTTTTAAAGTAAAGGTGAAAGCAAAGCTAACACCCATTGCCACATGATACCAAAACATTGTTAGGGTTTGATTTCAGTTTATAACTTCATAGAGTGATATATAATATTCAAGAGAATACAAATGTTTCCAAGTGATTGGTAATAACGACGTGTATAATGTTGATTGTGAAAAGCAGAACAGACATGGTCCTACGAAGGGTTTTTCCAAGCAGTTTTCCTACAAAGTGAAAGAAGTGAAGGTTTATGATCTGTGCCAAAAATTGTCTGGCATGACAGATAGATGGTCTCTACTTGTAGCATGTGGCAGAAGCGAGTGAATTATAAATGTATAGTAAAGAAAGCAATTTTTCTGTAAGTGAATTTAGTTGGTGTTTGGTAGTGAATTTTTTTGGAATATGTATCATTTCTTCTTACCTAGACACGCTTCAGTTTGCACGATAAAATAGTCAGGATACGACTCGTGGAACTTTGAGAGGACGTCAGGGGTGGTCAAAAAATCGAGATACCAGTGGGTTCCCACGCCGTGCACATATTGAGCCGATTCGTTTCGATTTAGGATCTGTAAATATAAAGGAAAGGTATATTTTTATATATAAATCCATCAAAAAATTCATAAAAACCATCTACAATTTCAGAAGTTAAAGCAAAAGATAATATTATCATCCGTCGATTAAGTAAAATCTAAAACGCAAAGAAAGACTGATACAAGGCACCGCCGAAACAAGGTTGAAAATTGCTGCATATATTTTTGACACGGCATTTTCAACCCTCACCCTTTTCTTCCATTTCAGAAATAACTCTGACTCTGGCACACTGATTGAAGTGAAAAAATACTAAAATGCGTTTTCCTCTCTATGTTCCTTATCAGTGAATCAGTCTAGGACACGTTATGCATCAACGCAACACTTGAAAAACTTTCTCCCTCTCCTTTTGAAGGGAAAAAGCGGATTTTAGAGTGGTTT
>VICI01002844.1:0-15135 GCA_019593645.1 Akabosia matsudoensis
GGGCCACTGACCCAGGCCGACCGGGTTGAGCAATTGGGCTGAAAATCAATAGGGTTCGTGCCAGTGGCCCATAGTGTCACTGTGCCAAGTTTGGTCCAAACCGGTCAAAGTATGTGGCCTGTAGAGCACCCACAGACGGACAGACAGACAGACAAACTCATCGATGTCATTACTTGCTGAGAAAGCTCAGCTTCGTAATAATCGCGGTTAGCCGTGTTGCGATTTATAAAAGACACATATGTATATATGAATCGTTGGTACACCCCACTTTAACTGACCAGCTCAAATTGAAACAACGGTTTTTAGAAGTATCCAGGTTGAGTCCCTAAAAATTCTCGAAGTAATAGAATATGTATGTAAAAATTTAGACTGAGAAAATCTTAGGTAGATTAACTTTTATTTCATTGGGTCAGTCTATCAACCTTTTGCACCCGAAACAGGTAAAACCGCTCTCAACTGGGAAGGGGAAGTTTAAAATAAATAAGCTACTTGAGAATTATCCCCCTCAGGATTATTTTTTCCGATGGTTCCTCGTATGCATGCATGCTAAAATTAGGATACGAGTACGAGTGGGAATCTGGTTTGGGTCCCTAACACACAAAAAGTACCCACTAAGAGTAATTGGTCCAAAAACAGGTACCAGTTTACATGTATGTATATAAGGGTAGACAGTTTCTTTTGATCATTTAGAGACGAATAATTGTGTAAGGTGGTTGTTTCACACAGACTACTCAGAAAATTATTTAAACAGAAGACCGTCCGTATTCGAGGTATAGTGGAGCGAATTTAAACGGAACACAATCAAACGAGATGGCCACTGGACAGGCATTCTTGATTTTATTTGTGCTGATCAATTTGGGTAGTGTCCGGGCGCAGATGAACAAGTAAGAAGATCATAAACCATTCTAGTCTCATTGACATAATAGTTGTAGTTATAATAATAATAATAATAATAATACTGTAGCCCATGCAAAGGAGATGAGGAATGGCGGTGTTGCAAGGTAACACAAGAAGGACGAGACCTTCCAAGCCAGCTCTGTACGAAAATGGATCCATCCACTCAACGTGAGTTAGTTAGCTCTTGTGAGGCAGTGAAAGAATTTGTTTACCCGAATGAGTTTTACTGCCGCCCGAATGTGCAATATAGTAAGTGTACTGTCAATGAGGCCACTTACTGCTGCCGACAAGATGGACCTCTTAATATATGCGACAAGAAGAATGTATGATGTTTGTTCAAAAGTTGAAATGATAATTTAAGTATTTTATCATCAATATATGAGATTGTGTTGGTTTTTCAAAAGGTAACCGTATCGGCAACCTTTCAATGACATTATAGTAAATCAAGGTATTTCTGTAAAACAAAATTTTGGGCCTACTTTAATTAACCGTTCACGAAGATCGAAAATAGTTGCATAATGATGGTTCTCGCATGAGTTGTAGCGTTTGAAAAGTACTCCTTGGAGTTAATTAATGGAAGCATCACGTCGTTCTTTCAAACACGCATAACGAACTTCTCAAATGACGTTTTAGGGGTTACAGAGAACCTGCATACGACATGATAAAAAATAATTGGTTTTATCTGCGAAACTGTTCTAACTGTATTGACTGCAAAAGAATAAGTTGCACAGCTCAGAACATAACGTTTTTAAGCGAATCAATGTCAGTTATCTGGCCTGTCGAAATAGTGATAGGACCGTCCATAATTAAATGATAAAACGTAACTAGGGCTTACGAAACTGCATCAAACTTACCCTAGAACTAACCCCCTCCAGTTGCTAGTGCATCTTGCCCGTTGCCATCGTATTCTTTGTCACAGCATTACGTTGTTACTGACAAACGTACGTTCCATAAATTATTTTGCGCATATGGAGCCGGTATAAAACCGGTATACTGAGAAAAACTCATGCTATCAATATGCTCGAAATATTTATGCTGTGCATTTTTAAAATGTACTTATTTTGTGTATTGGGTTTTGGCTTCACCTTGCCAAGTTTCACCATAAACGATTACGGTTCCCAATTGATCAGATATGGCAGCGGTCAAAACTGCGATCTGGTCATAAATAGTTCAGAACGGTTTTAACGTTCTAGCTAGCGCACAGTTCAACGGTCAAATTTGGTCTAAAACAGCGAAATATAGGGAAAATTTCAATAGTTCAGAGATAACGGATCCAGACGACTAACGCTTGAACTAAAAGTTCTTAGGACAATCTATTGGGTCGTTTTTTCGGGAACTATGACCAAAAGTAGACAAAGCATGTTCAAAAATATAACAAACCCTTTGTACAGATTATGGATTGGCTAGATATAACCCCTATATCGTGATATGCATAGTGTTTTTCAATAAATCAAAGTAGCAAAATAGTCACTGAATTATTTTCAATGTCATCACAAATGAGAATCCCCAGTTTCGCAGTTGTTAATCCGTAGCATCCTAAGTGGATTCCAACAGGAACGAACGTCATCAACATCTTCCTATCTTCTTTTCGGGTCAGTTGCCTCTTCCAAAAGGTGAGAAACTGTAAACTGTTCCGATGAGGGATGCTCATCATGTGAGTGAGAAGAATCGCCAGAATGAAACACAAGCATGAGAGGACTGGGGCTGCCATGTACAACAAAATGTGCAAATGTTTCCTCAGTTTTAACGTGATGAACGTTGCAAATGAGGCAAGAAGAACTCCAATCATTATCAACGCCGTGAATAAACGTTGACGTAACACTTGTCAGAAGTTGATTGAGAATCATCAATACTGCGTACCGATTCCGATACTTTCTGAAACTCCAGGTTGTTCCGGGATTTTCTAATTTAGTAGGCCGTATTGTTGCAGAGAACGCCATGATTAGATCCATGCACACCAGAAGCAAAAGGAAAAACGATAAGGATATCCAAGCCGTGTAAGTGATCGTGAAGCCCAACACAAAAGATCCGAACAATTGAACCCAGTTCGAGTTTCCAAGGATCACATCAAAGACATTGCTAGAATTGCTATCGTTAATATCTGTTGATGTATTTTTATTTCTTGGAACATACCTCACATGAATGTGACATTTATTAAAACAATATGTAATTTGTCAAATATTTCCTCAAAACGTTTTGTTCAATTGATATTGAAATTCATGGTCTCTGTGACCTGAAACAGCACGAAACGTCGCCAAAAATGTGCAGAGCTTTGTTTTGCTCAGCTGCACAGAACAGCTTCGGTCAATCACCAAGCAACAGTTTTATGCAAGATATCCAGATTAAATGAATTCAAGGTCGTTGGCAAGTCCAGCGATAAAACTATTGAGTGTCCCATCGTGCCATAATATGCTCCCAAGTATGAAAAAAAAAAACCTTGTTGTAAAAGAGTATAAAAAAGACAGGTTTTTCCTCATACACGACATAAACTATTAATCAAAAACACTTGACTAAAGTTCACACAAGCTCACACGCTCCAGCACAAGTTTAATTTCAGTGGTCAACTCACTGGACAAGAGAATACACCTGGTTTTTGGCTTAATAAAATAAATAATTTTCTTGGAAAACACTAACGCCCCTTGGCAGTGTTCTAAAGATGATGTCTCGCAGAGTGTTACGATGTGCGGACCGTGTAAAACATTTAAATAATTGTGTGACGCCACGAAAGTTGCACAACAACACGCCATTTTCAAACTCATCAACTGTAGCAGCCAAACAGGTTCAATATCAGGAGGAGGAAAGGCATTGGGTACGATCAGCGAAACCGGATGTAGCTCCAGTTGTGGGTTATACGGTTCCAGAGATAATCCAAGAGAGTATGAATGGATGGGGGCATTTGCCAGCTTTTGTACGTCAATCAGAAAATTTTATGAAATAACAATGAAAGACGTCGTCTAACTTAGAGGTAGTATGGCCATCTTTTAATTACGTTTTTTTTTACAAATAGGAATGTGCTTCAACCGGCAAGACATTAACGCACGACGATGTCATCCGCAATTCCCGAGGATTTGGTGCGGCTCTCATTAAAAGCGGCTTGAAAAGAGGCGAAGTTGTTGCAATCGTCCTCCCAAACGTACCAGAATACGCGTCCATTTTGTTTGGAATTTGGGAGGCCGGGCTAATTGCGTCGCCCGTAAATCCTGCCTACTCTTCTGAGGAAATTCACCGCCAGCTCAGTTTATCCGATGCCGTGTGCGTTATCACAGAAGCGGATACCCTCCAAGCTGTCCGCACCTCCAAGGAAAAAAATCCTAGCATAAAATCCATCATTATCGTTGGTGAGCCCCACTCAGGCTGTCATACATACTCAGAAATGATTAAGACTGACGCCACGGGTGTCCAACTTGTCCGGGGTAAAGATCTCGACACTTTAAACCAAGTTGCTCTATTACCATTCTCAAGCGGGACAACAGGGCCGCCCAAGGGCGTCCAACTTACGCATTCAAACCTAGCCACAAATCTGATCCAGTGCGACCCTAAGTCGGGACTGAGTATTATGCAGCAATACACACCGGGAGGGACCCAAGAGCGACATTTGGGCGTTCTTCCCTTCTTTCATGCTTACGGATTGGCAACATTGATTCATTTAAGCGGCTATGTGGGTGCTCATGTCCTCTGTCTGAGGAAATTCGATGTGGATGGGTTCCTCAAGGCAGTTCGTCAACACAAGGTAACCCTCATTCCCCCAGGGGCAGGGAAAAAAATTCAAAAGACTAGTTTATCTTACTAAATTCCGTTATTTGAAATTTTCAGCCAACTGCTTTCCACCTAGTGACGCCCTTAATCAACCACATCGTCAACTCAAAAAACTACGGAAAGGAGGAGCTCGCCCACGCCCACACAATTTTAGGAGGAGCGGCCCCCATCGGCGCTTCTTTAATCGACCAGCTCCTCGCCAAAGCCGGAAGATATTTCTTCTTCCAAGAAGGCTACGGGATGAGCGAGCTGAGTCCTGTAAGCCACGTTCTCCTCCCGGAAACGAAGAATACAAAGGTCGGCAGCTGTGGCTCCCCAGTTCCTGGAACAATAACGAAAATTGTCGATGAAAACGGAAACTCCCTGGGTCGCCATGAGCGTGGCGAGATTTTAATCAAAGGGCCGCAAGTTATGAAAGGATACTACAAAAATGAGGAGGCAACACGGCACACAATTGACCAGGATGGGTGGCTCCATACCGGCGACATTGCGTATTATGACGACGATGGATGCATGTTTATCGTAGACCGGCTCAAGGAACTAATTAAAGTTAAAGGCTTCCAAGTAGCACCCAGTGAGCTCGAAGACCTGCTTAGGAACCACGAGAAAATTGAAGATGTTGCAGTCATCGGTGTACCTCACCCTGAGAACGGGGAGGCACCGAGAGCGTACATTGTCAAAAAGGCTAAGGCGACGCTGACCGAGGAGGAAGTGAATGCTTATCTTCAACCACTGATATCCAAACATAAACAGCTCAAAGGCGGGATTGAGTTTAGGGAAAGTATTCCTAAAGCCGCCAGTGGAAAAATTCTCCGAAGAGAACTGACGGATGAGTACAAGACAAAAACTAAATAAAAAATGTTGATCTGAAAAATTATACGAGTCAGAAACATGGACGAGGATTATTATTTCACATTATTTATGGCAATAAACGGCGAATATTTTCAAAACAATACATAAATCATCACATTTTTTACACATACATCGACCAGCTGCTCCAGTTCATTAGTATTCCTCGTGTCCTTCGACATTTGATTGTCAATTGTAGGTATCATGGCAACTAGATGAACAGTTCCTCTAGCTGCCATGTTTGCATACATGACAAGTTGACAAGTGCTCGGGTCACTGTATGAGTCCAATTCCGAATTGATAGCTTTTGTTATTTTGTAATTAGAGCAATGAGGAAGGTCCACGAGTGTTTGGCACAAGTTGTTTTATTTCCAACCGTTTCCTCGTTATTCTTCAGTCTTTCTCAAGTTTTTGAAAACAAACCAATCATGAGGAAGTTGAGGGGCGTTATGGATATAAGCGTTTTATACGTAATCACCGTGAGTGTCACAATGATTTCAATGATTCTCTTGTTTTCCCAGCTGCCACTGTCGGAGCCCTCAGCCTCACTTCCACCTTGGGCGTCTCCAGAGTTAATCGAAGCTGTCGAAAAAGCCCGAAGCGAGGAGACAGACAAGGATTTGGCTTGTCAGCTTCCAAAGTTCGAGCTGTTCCCTCCAAAGCTCCGCCCATTTCTAAACCAGGCCCCTCGAAGCTTGCACTGTGAATCGCGAGACTTTCCAAAGCTATTCGAAATCACAACCGACGCCAGCCCTCGTATTGTTCCGGTCGTTTCTCCAGCAAAGTTCCAGGAATATGAAATCCTGTCATGTTGTCTGCGCGGTATCCAGAGAGAATCCCCATCGAACACGTCTTCTGACGACGACCAGATCGTCTATGCCCCTGAATGTCAGCCAATTTCCCTCCAAAAACCCACACAAATTCTGTCCACTTACGAGTTCCAGCTAGTCGAGTGTACGATGGACACATTTTTTGGTGATATTTGGAACGTCGACGTTTTGATGTCAATTTCCGACAAACTTCCAGCTCCAGAGGGGAATCCTCTTCACGCTCAAGAGGAAAAACTGAACGTCATCATTTTAGGCATCGACTCGGTCTCCAGACTGAGTTTCCTCCGCAATTTCCCCAAAGTTTATTCCTTTTTAACTGTCAATTTAACTGCAGTGGACTTGGAAATGTACCACAAAGTCGGAGGTAACCCCTAAACCCTCCAAAATATGTTCCAAACCTGATTTAATTAAAGTGTAACGCGTTTCTAGAAAATACTCTGGCCAACCTCCTCCCCATGCTGTCCAACCAAGGAAGCACCATGAAAGACGAGGTTATCGCTATCGGAGACTGCGAAAAGGACACCGCCTTCGATCCCTGCCCATTTATCTGGAAAGACTTTAAATCCAGCGGCTATCGAACCTTATTCGCTGAAGATGACCACGTCCTCCCCGTTTTCAACATGGGGAAAGTCGGCTTCCACGACCAGCCCACGGACCACTACATGAAACCGTTTATCACCACCCTGCACATAAACGGGAATAGCGTGGGTGCTCAACGCCTCATCCATGAACGGCGGGACACAGCTGAGCTCTGCTTCGGCCCCCAGCCAGCCTTCCAAACTGTTTTGAATTATATGGAGCGCGTGTCCATTTCCCTGCAACGTTTAAACCAGTCCTTCTTCCAGTTTGGATGGATTGGAAGCGTCACCCATAATTTTGCTAATGGCGGCAGATTGCTGGAGAAGCCACTGCTAGAATGGTTGGAGCGACTTCACTCTCGAAACGTATTCAAAAATACCATTCTTCTCATTGCGAGTGACCACGGATCAAGGGTCAGCTTAATGGCCGGCCATTTCCAGGGCTTTATTGAAGATCGGCATCCATTCATGCTTATCAGTATGCCGCCATCGTTTCAAGATAAGTATTTCCACCTTTACTGGAACCTCCTGAAAAATTCCAAAAGGCTGACGACTCCCTGGGACGTTTACCAAACTCTCCGTCATATTTTAATCCTCAGTGGGGGTAAGAGCCGTCCAGCAAAAGGTCCAGGAAGGTCGCTATTCAAAAAGATCCCGAAAAACAGAACCTGTCAAGATGCCGCCATTCCTGAAAAATTTTGCACGTGCAACTTGGCCTTTGAAAGTATTCCAAAAGAGTCGGAAATCGTTGGTAAATGTGTTCAATTCATGCTTAACCTTATCCATGATAAGCTCGTGCATCTGAGCGGTCTTTGTGAAAAACTGAAAGTAGAACAGATAACCCAAGCAGAAAAAGCTGTCGATAAGAGCAGCGGTCAAGACACAGGATTGTACAGAATCGTCATGGAGACCACTCCTTACGCGCTTTTCGAAGGAATGATCCGAGTGCCTTCAAAGGAGGGGGAGGTGGAGGAGACCTCAGAGGGAGGGGTTGCATTAGAGGGTACCCTAGCTCGCATGGATTTGTACGGGCTAAGAAGCAACTGCATCGACAAGTTGGCAGCGAAGCCATATTGCGTCTGTAGACGAGTCCCGTTGTCACATCCGTATAGAGACAATTAGGCTATTATTTGGGGCAATGTAAGATAATAGCCATTCTAGTCTAGCTTTAATTCAATCAGCTAATTCTCAGAGCGAATGAATTGAAGAATGCTAATTTTTTTCCTTTTATGTTTTTATTAGTTAAAACTAATTAAAAATTTAACTGAAGATTGTTATTATGTTTTTCTTTCATTAATTTTTTTTCTGTCATAATGACCAGCGTCCTTAAACGAGTTACTTTTACATGGCACTTAATTTTTCTCGGGACAATTATTTCCATTTTTGTCTACACTCGAGACTTGTCGTCACTTTTACTAAATTATGGCGACTATTTAGAGCCTTGGCCACAGTGGGCGGATTCAGAGCTTATCGAGACAGCTGAGACTGCAGCTGATAACCTGTCACGCATGGGATTAGCTTGTAATCTCCCAAAATTAAAGTTGTTTCCCGAAAAGCTTTTAAAATATTTAAAACAAGACCCGCCAGGGCTTGACTGTGCCACCCAAAATACAAATCCTATCTATTTTGAGACGTCGACTGATCCAGTTCCCTCCATTGTCCCTGTCGTTTCTATGGAAACATTTGCAAGGAACAAGATTGCAAAGTGCTGCATTCGCTACTTCCAGCGGTATGACGACAATGAAGTAGACGATGCTCCTGATTGTTATCCAATTTCGTTGGAGCATCCAACGGAAATCCCTGAAAAACAAGAGTTTTGGAAGATTGAGTGTTCCACGAGATCCGGAAAGACAACTATTGACATTTTGACTACAATTCCAGACAAATTACATGCAAACAACAGTGGAATACGTGGAGGAAAGTTTAACGTGATTGTTATACTTGTCGACGCCTGTTCCAGACAAAGCCTGATAAGAACAATGCCCAATCTTTACAAATTTTTGACCAAAAACATGTCCGCTGTGGATTTGGAAATGTACCACAAAGTTGGCGGTGAGTTTACAAAATCAATTGACCTAAGCAAACATTAATTGATGGCGTTATTTTACAGAGAGCACCCTCCCAAACATCCTCCCCCTCTTGGCAAACCGCCACACTTCAGGAAAAGACCGTGTGGGGGAATGCGAGATCGACAAGAACTTCGACGCTTGTCCCTTTATCTGGAAGGACTTCAAACAAGCTGGTTATCTTACTTTATCTGCTGAAGATAGTGAAAGCCTGCCGAACTTTAACTGGGAGAAAAAAGGGTTCATTCACAAGCCGACTGACTTTTATCTCCGTCCGTTTACGCTTACCATGGGCAAGATACTCTCCTATGATAAGCGATTATTATCTCCGTTCTGTTTCGGACCTCGCCCAGCTTTTGAAACTGTTTTGACATATATAAAACAAGTTATGGTTTCCCTGGAACGTACGAAGCAGCCGTATTTCCAGTTTGCATTCCTTGGAAGCCTCACTCACGATCTTGTAAATGGCGGGAGACTCCTGGAGCCTGGTCTGCTTCGTTGGCTGCAGGGCCTCCATACTAGAAAAAAGTACTTCGAAAACACTATTTTACTTATTGGAAGTGACCACGGCTCAAGAGTCAGCTCCATTGCAGGCCATTATCAAAGTTTTGTTGAAGATAGGCATCCATTCATGCTCATTTCGGTGCCGGAATCATTCCGGGTGGGATTTCCAAGGGAGTACGATAATCTTTTGGAGAATTCTAAGCGCCTGACAACCCCGTGGGACGTTCACCAAATGCTCCGCCATGTTTTAACTTTATCAGGAGGGAATGCATCTGCAGACACTGTCCAAAACCGGCAAAATGGGATTTCTTTGTTTGAAAACATTCCGAAAAGTCGGTCTTGCGAAGATGCACTGATTCCTGACTTGTTTTGCTCGTGTAATCTAAATTTTAAAAGTGTCCCAACCGAGCTGTCCATTGTTAGCAAGCTCGTCCAGGAAATATTTAAATATATCGATGAAAAGCTGGAGGATGTAATCGATGTTTGTGAGAAGCTGCGTCTGGACAGAATTAAATTCGTAGAGAAAGCTGTTTCCGCCCGTGAAAGTGAGGCGGGGCTTTATAGAATTGTTTTGGAGACACTTCCATACGGACTCTTTGAGGGAATGATTGCCGTAACTGATATCAAGGGGAACCTCACGATCAACCTGGAGAATTTAGCCAGGCAAGACTTGTACGGGGCTAAGAGTCTCTGCGTCGAAAGCTTTTGGACCAAGCCCTTTTGCATTTGTAACGAGAAAGGGAGGAATGATTATGTCGTGGACGAAATGGGAATGAAACACGCTTAAAAAAAATTAAATTAAGGTTCAATTTAATTCCACATTGAAACCAAACATGTACATTTTTTTAAACTTATAATGTTGAAATGCGAAGTAGAAAACCTTTTCAAGCAAAATATGGGCTTTCGTTTGAATTAAAGCCGTCCACCGATAGGAATATTCCTCCAAAAACCAGCACCTGACCAAAATAAAACAACAATTATTAATTTCTTCTCATTACTCTTTAAGAATTGCGTGGGATATGCTTACCCCGAGTATCTACAGTCCAGGCAGGTAACTTAGTGGGTTGTTTGCATGTCTCCTCTTGAAAGTCTTCAACTCCTGATTCCAAAGGAGCACTACCAGTTTTATTCTGAGGAGTGATGTCGTCCATTGAAAACAACTTATTTTCTGTTGTCTTCCGTTTTTTCTTTGACTCGGCCCCTGAATCCATCCATATTGATGTTAACAGTGAGAGCTTATCAATAGCTGATCTACCAACAGCAGGCTCAGCGACGCGGAACAATCTTTAGATAGAAAGTGACAGGATTTTAATTTAGCAAAAGCTTCAAAATAAAAATCTTTGGAAGATAAGGAGGAAACGCACCTTTCAAGAAAAATACTCGTCGAGGGATTTGGATGTTTGACGGTTTTAGCTAAAACAGCGACCAAATGTTTCGAGTGTTTCTTCCCCGACATTTCGCAGATCTCGAGGAGTTTATCTATCCATTTCCCGGTGATTGGCCAAGTTTGTTGATACTCTTCACTGGTAATCAACTCGCTGAGGTTCTCCAATACAGAAATGAGCTTGCCTTTTGATTCCAACAATTTGATTATTGGCATCCAACAAATGAACAGCTTCTCAAAAGCTTCTTCCTCTGAAGTCAAATTCAATATAGATTTGAAATCTGCGTAAAACTCCAGGGTGGGGATGAGCTCCTGAGAAATGATTGTGGAAAAGAGGGAGGGATGAGAGGTCATAAGAGGACGGAGGTAATTTTTCAGGTGCATCATGGCCGCTTTGGTTTTGACTGGAGAAACGGCGTCTGGAATGTGCAGCAGGATATTAGGGTCGTCGATTGTCTGGAGTTTTCGAGCTTTGTAAATCCTCGTAGCGAGATACGCACTGATAAGCTCAGAGATTTCATTGTAAACTGTTGCTTCATTCGAGGAAGTGACTGTGAAGGCATCTGGGATGGAGGGGTCGGCTGGTTGGTGGTCTGGTAGCTTCCAGTACTTTTCCTGTAACACAGTAAAAGAAAAATAAAATAGAATTTGCAAATTACTAAATTGTGAAAACTTAAGATAAAAGTGAGTTAAGTTTTAGACGTACTTTTAACCACTCCAAAACAAAATCACCGCCCATTCGGAGTACTTCAATAGAAGGAGCTGTTGCTCCATGAGATACATCGTTTCGTAAAGCTACCAGCCATTCTGGCGTGTCAACAATCGAAGCTAACTCTCTTGTTAAAAGTTTTGAGGATCCGCCGAGGGACTGAGTGGCCAGTTGACTCACATGATTTAAATATCTTTCAGAAGGAAATTAAATATTTTGAACATAATTGCTAAAATTCACAATTTGCCATTGTCTCGTAAACCTTGACGTCTAACCTGATAATCGCCAAAGAATACAGGGACCTAACTTGATCCTCCGAGTATCCCTCCATGTCAACCTTGCTTTGAAACTTGTCATCATAAATCAAAGCCTCGACGAGGAACAAACTAGCTTCAACTCCTACCGGAAGTGTTGGCACACGCTTCTGCCAAATACTTATCGTCTTGGCAACTTGTGTAAAGTCTCCCTCATGAAACAGCCGACAAACTTCCGCCCATTCTTCACTAAAAACCAATAAATAAAATAAATTTTCATTCAGAAAACAATCAGGAAAGAAGTTCTGACTCTGACCTGCTGGACCAAGGAACAATCATGAAATTCTCCTCGACATTTTCACTCGTCGCTCCCTTCCTTATCTTGGCAACTTTATCCGGCTTCTTCTTTGGCACTGTCACCTCCTCCACAAGATCTACATTCACCTCCAGAACCTCCCTCTCCCTCACATTTTTCACACTCTTCTTCTTTTTCTTTTTCACTTTTCCCTTCTTCACTGGATTCACATTTTGTAACAAATCCTTTTCCAGACTTTTCAGCTTCTTTTCACTCTTTTTTATCTTCATTTTGAAAACAACTAACTTTTTACAGTCAAACAAAAACAAACGCAAAAAACAAACTTTTAAAATATTAAAAGCGTTTGCATGAAACTGGAAAAACTCAATGCGAGTTGTGAAGTTGTAAACAGATTCTAGAGCACATGAGAGTTTCGATTCGCGCACTTTTTTGATGGGCAATTTGAGTCAAAGAGAGAAAAACGGTGTGATGCATCTGTCGCCGATCACTTTGTTTGCACGTACGATACTTATGATGAGCGAAAAAGCTGGACATCATCACGAACGCGACTTCTTCTCGTTTCGTGGCTTCTTTTCTTGTTGAGTTTCTTAAGAGAAAATTAAATTAGAAAATAAGGGCATGTGTGTTATCAACAAGAACGAGGGCTTATCAAACAGACGTTAATTAAATAAAAAGATTATGAGACAGATGCTATTCATGGTCTCAACCACGTCTTTCTTTGACTTCTCGTCCTCAGTTGAAGATTCTCTGGAGAATTAGGAGGAAGGAGCCGAGTTTTTGCTCTCATAATCACGATTTGAAGGATATTAGCCATGAGAAAAAGGTAATAATAACAGCAATTTATCTAATATTTAACTGGGCGAGTAAAATCTACGAAAATGGTTAAAAAATGATGTATTTTCGAAAGCATTTTCGGGGAAAATCTGTTGAGGACGGTACTGAAAAGAATGGCACTACCAGAAACGTTTTCCAGACACAGCTCTTATCAACCTCCGGACGGAATATATGTCCAGCTCCTTCCAACAATTGTAAACGAGGCGAATTTGATGTCGAGCAAAATTTTGCTTTGTAAATGGACCGCTGGAGACTACAAAGATCGCTACACAGGCCTTATAAAGGCCTTACCCACTACTGACCTCCATTCTCTTATCAATCCGAAGAAACACAGATCTCTCATGGAAAAACACACGCTGTTAAAGACATTCGCCCACAGGTTACTCCCAGCTTCCCTTCAAACCCACCTCAAAAGTATCAACCTCGTCGCCTTGCTAAGATTTGATGATAAACCTGTTTACGATGAATATGTGTTCCTTGCTACACTCCAACCCTCCAACGAGCCATCCAAATTCCTCCAATCAAAATTATTTTTTGATGGTCATCCCTTGCAGTGGTTTTCCTGGAACGACATCCCCTTCTCCCAAATGCCACAAGACGATGAAATCTGGTATCCCAAAGTACTCCAAGGTCAGGAAAAAGTTACAGGCTCATTCAACTTTGGCGGATGGTCGGAGAAAACATTGAAATCATTTCATATCGAAACCGTAAAAAGTATTTAGTAGTGTAAAATCGAGGTTTTCAATAAAGCATAAGTTTTATTTCATTGGCAATTGTTATTCCTATGCTGGTGGGTCGCAAATTCCAAGAAATTGACCATACATGTTACATAAGAGGACTTCATATGAGGTTTCATCAGACCTAGCAGTACCATCTAGAGAGAATAGATATGGTCATGAAATGGCTTCAAAACTAGTTCCCCGCACAAAAACCTGCTTTGCTTACTGTAAACTGCCAAGCACTCCGATCCAGACAGCTTTCCTGGTATTAAATATGCTCCCGAACCGCGTTAAGTGGAGGGTTCCAAACGACACAAAAACAGAGTCTTACTGTTTGCATCGTGGCCCCCTATCACGCGGTTAGAATCAGACGAACAAAGACTCGCTCTCACCCAGCTCAAACTTCCACGAGGAAACCTGAGAACCTGTGTAGATATAAGGTTAAACAGCCAAGAATGTTGAATGTCAGAAACTTTCTTTATCATTTCGTTGCACGCATAGATGTGCAGACAGTATGTACGTATTTTTTAGCTTGACCGGACATAAATTCTCACTGAAAACTGACAGCCACTCTAATTCTCACTTTAATTAACATGATGAACCGTCATTATAGCGTTACATATTTCGAACAACAAAATCATAAAACATGCTGATTTTTACTTCAATGAATTTTAGCCAATTTATGTGACTTTCAAGAATAATTTGTCTCGTCAAGCTAAAAAAATCGTACATACTGCATACACATCTATGTGTGCAAAAAAACGACAGGCATATTAGAATTTTCCAAGTCATAAATGTAAGTTAAATTATCAAACCCACCTCGACCGCATTCGGCGTCATGCCTGGAACTGGAACTTTGACTATCTGACGACTGCTGTCAACACATTCCATAACTGTGCCATTAAACCTTCCAGGTATCTTTTCTTTAGCACTTTCCTCTGTACGAGATCCCCAATAAGTTAAGTGTCGAGCGACATATAAAGTTGGATCAATGGAAAAACTGAGACCATTTGATTCCAAACCGGCTGGTTGCAGGTCATTTTCATGAATTTTGGTTACTGACGACCAATAGATGGATGAAACGTCTTCGATGTCCCCATTCGTTGTCATACTTTGTAAGAGTTCATAGTTATTCCCGAGGTTTTCGTAGTAATTTGCTATTAAAACTTCATAACCATTTTTTAAAGTGTAAATTTGTCCACCTAGACAACATACATTATAAATAAAACAAAAATATTCAGGCGTCTATATAGAAATGGTGGCCATTATGTATCACTTTTAAGCGCCTGACTTACAAAAGGAAAGTGTACAGATTCCCGGCGGGCTGAGTTTACCTGTTACGAGGAATGGAACTTTTGTTTCGTTTCGATATGGCCGACAAACATCCATGACTGTGGAGCGACAGATGTACAAATGTGTGGACAGGTCAGGATCATATC
>VICI01002845.1:0-15131 GCA_019593645.1 Akabosia matsudoensis
CGGTAGCATTTATTTTCCGATATGAAGAGCCTGGCTGAAAAGTATTCAACCAAAAGTCAACATTGCTTTCCAGTTTTTCTCGAGGTCTTTTTACAAATTAAGCTGGGGACAGAATTTTTTAGCGCATTTTACTAAAGCCGTACTTCTTAAATTTGAAAGATGTGCTAAGGCCAAATAGTGACTGTGAGTCACTACTACTCACCTTTGAAAAACAAAAAAAAATCCAAACCTGGAAAAATATGTAGGAGCATCATACTGTGGCTGATGATAACCAAGTATTAATCTGATGAAATGCATAAAGTGCATGTCATCATCCGCTCGATTTGGAGGGGATTGGGCATTACTAAAAAATAATTCCTACCATTCCTTGTACTAGCATAAATATGTGCGTCTGTTACATAATCAATATGAGCATGGCTGAGCGTAATTCCGATTGCCGCTGGTAGTTTGTGCGATCCGATTTCTAGATTTTATATTGATTGGTTCACTGAGTTCGTCAGATTCAACCAAAGAATTTAGATATCGATACAGATTCAAAAATCAGTTTTATTTTCTCATCTGCCCCTCCATATAACACAAAGCAGTCAACCATATGCTAAAGTGGGTTGGGTGAAGGCATCATGGTAGTACTCGTGGTGAAGTGATCTGTGTAGATGCATAATACGGTACACACAAGTGGTGGACGATTTTTTCTCTTGTTGTTTGGAGATGTGATAGCCTGTCATGAATAAATTGAGAAGAGGAAGTACCGTGCAAGTGGAAAATCTCTCTGTACAACTACGTAAACTCGAAAATAGAGCTGCCAAACTCGCCAGAAACGTAATATTTGGGTAGCAATGGGGAACGAGCATTGAAGACCATTATTTCTGGAGATGCCTCAGACCAGGTTGAAACTGCACTCTGTTTGGCATACACCAAATTTCCAGTACTCCTAATACTTTATAGGCTGTTCGGTTTTAACCACTTGTATAGCATACGATAATAGAATATTTTTCCTCCAAATCACAATCACAGCAGCGTACAAATACAATGACTATTCATTCATGTTAATGAAAGTAACTATAATATGCCAAATTTGTCAAAACATGGTGTCATAAAAAAGTAAAATACACTTGCTATGGGTAGGCAGGAATTGGAATTGCAGATTTATTGCTTACTATGCTTTATTGCTAACAAAATATGAAATACGATGACACGACAGATTGTTACTTTCAAAAAAGTGACTTGTACATTTTATTACCTTTACAATATTGTATTCATAAAATGCAGACACATTTGAAGTCGAAAAAGTAAACTTGCGTTTTACAATAGAAAATGTGATTCACTCAACCACAGGAAAAAATTACTGTAGACCGCTTTCATTTCAATACCAAATGATACGAATTGCAATACTGCTGACGTTAACTGGAAGATAGATGGTATATACCATTCACAATCGGAGAGTAAATTTTTTTGTACCTTGACGGACAGTATGGCGATAAAATCAGTTTCTTACAGTAATCTGTGCAAAACAACATAGGAGAATGGGAACAGTAGTTAGTAGCATGTGTGCAAGTTATTGCTGTTCTCAAATACAGCATGCTTTTTCTTCGTCACGAAATGCTGTGCTCCAATCACACCGTTTTTCAAACGATTTGACCTACATAACTTGTTCGTCGATTCTTATTACATTTTTTCTTAGTGAGGAATGATAAGGCTCTTATCGATTTTCAAATCGACAAATCTCTTTATCGGAGGGTACCATTGCTCCGAAAGGATAAAGGATATAAGGTTTTCCACATTTCTACTTATAAACTCGTCCTACTGTGGCCAATATATGAAGTAAATCATCATATCGACGGTGATCTCACCGTCACTGTGTTAAATGCATTTTCATTTCACGTGAGTGGTGTTTCTGTTTTGGGCGAAATCGACCTTGTATGAGCTATATATTGATATGTGGTGCAAGCACCGATCAATTCTCAAAATTCCTATTGAAGTAAGTACGTGTGAAGTAGGTATTGAGTAGGTGCTAGAGTGTTTGGAACAAGGAGAAGAAGTTTCTTTATTGTACAGCGAAGTGCAACCAATCTAGCTTATAAGGAAACGTCTACGATTTGTCATGATATTGGAACATTAATTCCTTGAGTCTATATGAATCTTCAGCATAATATGATCTATTCTACATTTGTACTTAGGTATTATGAAATGGTTTTAAAGGAGGACAATAAACGCCTTTGAAGAGTTCAGTTTTCGTTTGAATCAAATTTAATTTTTGTGTCATTGTAGTTTGTGTATAGTGTAACTTATATACTTATTTGCGAAGAAATAATGAAAAGGTGAGGGACAGTGTGCAACTTCACTACACCATAAAATTCGTCCAAACCTATGAACCAGTCTCAATTTCATATACGGGTCACGAATGGTGATGAAAATGTGAAACCGCATTCTCAAACTGCATTTTCGTAAGATAAAGCGTATTCACGTAAAACAGGACAACTCTAAGTAGTACGCATAGATAGTTTTGAAATCATGGTGCTTACTGCCTCATGCTCTAGGTGCTTTTTGACAATTGCTTAGAAAATAGTGTGATGAATTAAACATGATTTTAATCCAATTTCAACATTCGCTGAAATCCATGGACTGCATATTTATGGGAAAAGTGCTTCACTCCTTTTCACTCATCGTCAGTTCTTTTTGTAGATAGATTTACGAGTATACATAGAGTCAGCAGGCACGAAATGACTTGATTACAATTCCTATTCCATTTTGTTTTAACTAAATAAACAGTTCACTAATCCTCTCATCAAATTCTGCAAAGTGAATATGCTTGATAACTAGATTGTTTTCACTTTTCACGGTGCTATATCGCAGTACCCGAGCTATATGTATAAACTTGCGTATAAATTTTCATGATACCTGCCAACAAAAATGAAGGATACGGTCAGACATCAGATAGAGCTTTTACAATAATTATGCGGGCTCACACTTACAGCAGTAGAACAAAAGTTAGTGCTTACTTAACTAAGAATATTTACGCCATTTTGTGAAGGAACTACTCACGAAATTGTTCGTTTTGAAAGGTATATGATAGCAAAAACGATGAAGTTGACATACTTCCTTTCAAGTTCTTGGAAACTGACCATAAATATTTTGCTTAACGTTGATATTCTGAGTTTACATTATGTATGATGAGCTGCCTGCAAAACGCATGCTATGAGTTCATTTCAACACGATCCTTGGAAAGCATGATAATTATTATAACAAAATAGAAGTTTCATCGTTTTAATATCACTAACCTGAACCAAACTGAACTTCGCGGATTTGCTTTGAGAAGATATTTTGTAGCCGTACGTAAAAACCAATTTTGTATTCACAAGCACTTCCATATGGCTTATTTGCTTCCCTTTTATTTCTCCATCGTTATAAATCAATCTGCTGTGAAATCATATGGAACAAAGCTTGAAAGCATTGTTCGATTTATAGCTCTCATGAACTCGTGAAATTTAACGCAGGAGAAAACAATCCTTTAAAATATATGCAGTACTTTTGTTCGAAAAACACACATTATTCAGCAAATTAGCATAAAAGGCGAAAAGTAGACTGAATGAAATAAATTTATTCGTCCCTTTTGTCGTCCACTTTCCCTGAATTTTTGTATTCCTACGTTCAATGCCATGTTACAACATTCTATTAGAAAATGTAACGAAACGTCGACTACGTAAACCGGTCAAATCATGTTAATCTAATATTTATATCGTTTACGAAAGATGTAGGCATTACATATAACCAGCAAGCTATATATGTTTTATTTTTCAGCTTGATTTTTGCGAAGCAAACCCCTTTAGGCTTGAAGTAATAACGACCAAAAGGTATCGAGTCTACAGTTTGGCAGAAACAGTTACATACCAGGTTAGCGGTGTTAGCACTGAACCTAGGACCTAGGTTCCCTTCGGTGGAATTCTATTGTTACACTTATACCACAGCCGATTTCCAAAAATATGCGAACTCAACATAATATTGATTTTCTTGCTTATTTCGTCAGTTTTCTGAGACATAGAATCTTTTTCGGTTATAATCAACGCTTCAGATCCATTTCTTCCCCGTATATAAAGCAGAAAACCTCGATATCCATGCGTGTTTCAATGAAATTTGTGAATGCGTATTTTTTCAATTTTGAGGATTTTATGCAGGTATTGCATTGCACATATTCTAAGTTCCAAGTTTAATATGGTGCAGTTGCATTTCATAATAGCTTTCCCACCCAGCACAATGGATACGTATTACGTTTCCATTGTAAGTACTTGGTCAATATACAAACTGACTAACCAGGAGTAAAAGGGGGAAATACAGATGAAAATTTTATAAAATTGTCTTAAAATGACGTCACTGGCCCCAGAATCAGTAGGACTATAATGATGCTCCGATGACACCTTATTCACTCCTTAATCGCCATGCAAAGTCAGTCTCGTTAACATAGAATGTTTCCATTGCATGATGATGAGGATCCCACCTTGCGCTGCTGGCCTGAGTGTCGCATGTAAAGCAAAAGAGTGCCTAGTGCTGCGGGTTATTCTAATGTCTGGTGTGAAAACCCGGGCATACTTCTTACACAACAAAAAATAGCTGTATCCATTGCACAAATAGGCCTATACCAAAATAATGTGTGAATAAAATCCTGTTTATGCATACCAGCCTATTTAGTATCTTTATTGCATATTCTGGCAAAAGATTTCGTTCATACATTGATCTGATGCATTAAAAATTTCTTTTTATGAGGAGTTCTGTATGAGTCAACTTTCTGGAGATATGCTCACTCAATTTTCTCTGTTAAAAGAGGAGCCTGCTCATTTACCCTCATGAGAGTTTTACGGGCAATTGAACATATTAATTTTATCTAAAATGTACTTCATGAGCGACACACTTTTTATGGAGAGTAGTTACATTTTCTGTATAGCAATTCGTGCCATTTACTTCGTGACTTTCACTTTATGTGAGAGGCGGCATAAAAATTGAATGTAGTTTGAAATTGTAACACGCTATCGTAAACACGCTCGTTTCCTCTCATTTCTCTCATCGCACGCACCCCTATGACATTTCCATTCAGGCGGAATTATTCTTTGCAATGACAAGAACTTCATATATATTTTGATGTCCTGTTTTGAAGGTACACCTGCATTTTATGAAGTTGACAGGTCCGAAGTGAAAACACGCAGTGGTGGGCCACACCTGCAGCCTGCACAGTCCAAATTTTATGGCGGTGTAAGTTCTATAATTTTTATTCCGAGCGAGTTTATGCGACAGAAAATACTTAACAATGTTTGAGGCGATATGACCTGTCCTTTTACAGCCGTTTTTATTATTTTTCTTTCTCTTTTATAGTTATGTGCATGAGTTTCGTACCCCGCACAATGTGATCAGACAAATGTATTTTTTAATGACGCGTCGTAAAGTTTAAATATAAACGATTGTGTGCTAAAAACCAAGTAGTTAAACGTCACTAAACTGGATTCATAAGAAATTGAGGCGAACGAATGCTGAACAGTTACCCGATTTATTGTAGTTGGTAGTAAAAAGAAGTAAGTATTTGAGGAAACAATTTTATAATTACGTGCCAACGCTAGAAATATAGTCACACCCAATTACCCTATTGACCATTGTTATTCCATTCAATGTATTATTCAGTCTCTTCAACTCTACGATGTCATTAACGATGTTAGATAAATGCAGTTGGGATAAAGAATTGGTTAATAACTCCACTTTGTAATGGAGGTCAAGCTTAAATACAACACCTATAAATAGTTTTATCATATGATGCATTATCAAATTCCGTACACAAATGAATTTTTTTGAACAATCTTTCGATGAATCCTATGCAGAAATCCATTGACACGGAAACCTGTCCCTAAAAACCTGAAAGTTCACCAAGATCAATCCTTTTCCCCATTTTTGGTTTCTAAATCCTAGCCAGTCCTGCCAGTCCCTCTTTACATTCCAAGACCAAAATTTTTCCGACCTTCTACGCATTGCATGTATAATAACAAGAAAAGGACATCTATAAATGTTTTAAAACTTTGCAATCCGTACTGTAAATTTCTTGAACAAGTCTCCCAGATTTCTTCATCGACGCAATTGAAAAATGCTCATTAGTAGTAATTATTCCTATCAAAAAGTTTTAGTAAGAATTTTTCTTTTACTTTCATCAAAGAAATGACATTTTGTTCTCTCCCTATTGTTTGTAACTAGAGAGTATATTCGTCAACCTACATTTGCCAAATTGATTTTCCCTCATTAAAGCTAGAATTTTGCAAAAATTTGCTGTTTCTAGTTCTTAAAGCATTCTTAGTCGATTAAAGCTATTGAGGAAGTTTTTGCATCTAGTAAGTATCTGTGTAGTGTACAGATGACTATACTGCCAAAACTAGCATGTAAATTTATGCAATATGAAATTCGTTAGTCTAAAATACTTTTCTTTTATTGTAACGCACAACTTTCTAATCTCAACATAACATATTCATCTAGAAAAATGAGTTACATATAGAGGCTATATACATTCTTTCATCGAGGTATTCTCGCTGCTTTTTTTTCGCACAGCACGTATTTGATGATAATAATGATAATGCTAAGAAAATTTTTCACTCTGCAATTTTTAAAGTGCTCCTTCAACAGCTCAAGAAAATTTGAACACTAGAAGCTAGCCTTCAAATATTTCGTGTGCTACGATTATGTATGTCAGTAGTGTAATAGAAAAGAATCTCAAGAAGAAAAATGGACTCTCTTTTCCATAGCACACATACCCATATGCTTCCGGGAGCCATTTATGCATAGACTTGTATTGTTACAACACACACTAGAGATTCTCCTACTTGTATGTAGTTCTGAAGAAATAAATTTTGTTATAGAATATCCTATAATAGGGCTAATATCGTGCATCTACGTTTTTATGAAAGTTGAAAAATGAACATAAGAAAACATTATGGAGCGAATCTCCTCAGGAAAAACATCCATTTTTTCTCCTCTTTTCCATTTTCTCTCTCCAGCGTTGCTTGTTCCCCATACTTCTCTCCTTGATATGCAGGTTTACATATTTTTTGTATATGTAAAAACGCAATGGATTGGTAAGACTTACCCCACTCATAATCATAATAAGGCTCATATAGCATAATAAGCATGCGTGTATGTGTGTTGTAGGCAGCTCTTTACTGTTTGTCTTCTGAGAAGACAGATAAAAAGAGCACGTATAAGGATAAGGTATTTTGGTGTCTCTGGAGAAAACTGAGAAAAGCACTTTAGAGACTTTCCTTGGAGCGGAGGAGAAAACCTGCAGATAATTTTTTTGCAGGAATAAAATGCACGTAGAGAAGATATATCAAGATATCATATCTCTTCTTTATCGTAAAATGCGATCATGCACATGTATATTCGTGTGCACTATACCCTCTTGTGTGAGGTATTCTCAGCTACGATACATATACAGCTATGTGTAGATTCAGTCGCCTAGATATTGTCAATTTATAGAAACTGATATCATGATAATATGACGGAGATACATGTTTAGTTACTACATTCTCCTGGTGACGTCTTCTTTTTTTAGTTTCCTCTTAAGAAAATGAAAGCAGAAAACAGCAAAAACATGTACCTAAAATGGCGAAGGATCATCAGGCTGTTCTTTTTTATCTTTTTATTTTTTTAAAATCAATGCAAGCCCGTTCTTAAGTACAAGAGCAAAGGAAAGCTCAACAAAAGGAGAAATAATATCAAATTAAGGTATAGTGTATAGTATGTTTGTTTTTTTAATAAAAGAGAAACAAGTTGTATTTATTTTGAATGTATACAGACTTTAAACGAAGCACGTTATTCGTTCAGTCACGGAAAAGGGGACAACTTCTAAAGCCAAGTCACATTATTCTTTATGTTTTCTCATCTCCGCTTTGCACTTGCTTGTTTCCTCAGCTCTCTACATGTTATAACAATAATAATAGCTGTAATAACTGTAATAACGGAGCCAAATATTACACAGATAAAAATATTCGCAATATGTGAAGCTGTAAGGGATCTCGCTTCTCATCTATGTTGCATACCACGTGGGTGCTCGTGCCCGAAGGAGGGTACTTTTAGACAGACACATGGCACATAAGTTAGAGAAAACAAGTAGGCGCAAATGAAAATGCAGCTTGAACTGGCTTCCCATCGAGAGCAATAAATCCTCATGCATTTCCATTTTCTTTTCCATTTTTCTACGATATATGTGCTTACTACATGTTCCACTTTTTCCATTTTCTTTAAACCAAAACATGTATCATCTCGTAACACAAAGACCAATTTAACGGTATCGCTTGTGGAAAAGGTATGGCTCCGAACGAAATATGTAACGGCGAAGGAAATGGAAAACATTTTTGGTTATTTTCTAGCTTCCGTTTGATATGGTTCGGTAAAATACAGATGGGACAGTCATTTTTACACTGTTATCATATGGCTCCGAACGAAATATGTAACGGCGAAGGAAATGGAAAACATTTTTGGTTATTTTCTAGCTTCCGTTTGATATGGTTCGGTAAAATACAGATGGGACAGTCATTTTTACACTGTGATCGGATGCATAAGCCACCAATGTTATGTAATGTCGTCGGGTTTTTTTAAAATAAGGTCTAGATCTACGTATTCGAACAGTTTACAATTTATATTTTGACTTGCGTCGGTTTCAAATACTACAGGGGTGTACTTTTTCTCTGAAAATAGTAATTGAATTTACACATACCGATGGGAATAAGTAGTTCATATGTTATCATAAAATATAATATGTTGCATTCCATAACTTTCACTTTCAAGTCTCTCCACAGACTTCCAAAATATCTGTACTTTTTCTTGCTTCTTGTAGACAGTCACGTTATCCTTGTTTTCACTGCAGTGTGCTTTCTCTCGCCACATTTTACGGGCGTGAGAAAGCTTTTTCTGTTATTTATTTGGACCCAGCCGATGGATCAAGGACTGTGTTATATATACGTATATTATACGACGGTCGGGTAAACATGCAATACACGAAGGGTATTTTTTCGAGTAAATAACTCATCTACTACTATTAACTAGTACTGTCTTTATGGTATAGTATAACCTGCTAAAACCCTTTCATTTTAGGGAGAAAAGTAGGCCGGATTCGACCATTGTATGTTCTAAATTTCGAATTTGACCTGAATAGACCATAAATCAAACCAAGGAGCATTCTTCAGTGGATCCAGCCAGGAAGCTGTGGACGACGGCGAGACGACAGCTATCGTCATGTATAAAGACGCCTCCTTTTCCTCACATCCATTTAATTCATTTCTGCACATTTAACATGATGACTATAGTATAGTATAGTTGAGTATCTGCCATCTGTAGATTCTTTTTATTCTAGAAGATATGCAATAACTAACGTCTCTTCTCTAAGCTCATCCCAATACAAAATTTATGTTAGTAAACTTGAAAGGCATTCTGACAGTCTTTGTCATCTAAAAATGGCAAAGAAGGGGTTTCAGCAACTTTAAGTTCTATGTCAGAAGGTGTATGAGGAACAAAGTACTTCAGTAACGCCGCACAACAATGATTGTTAACATAATATTCTATCACAAAGCTCTTTCGCAAGTATTAAGAACATTCTCATTGTCATCCACAATCTGCTCCATACCTTCGTCTACCTGCTTTCTCTTTGAGAACTTAAAGGGAAAATCACTTTCTCATTAAATTAATGACGAGGATGAGTGAAATGGCCTCCTTTCAAACTTCTCCTCTTTTCCAAAATGCTTTTACCAATTTAATCTGCTCACAGCCAAAAAGTTTTGTTTGTTTGTTAAGCAATGTCAGCATCTCATATTCATTAATGCGCGGCGTTGCATGATGATGATGCACTTTTCATCTTTCAGGAAATACGAATTTAATTTTTTTTCTTTTGTAATTAACCTTGTACTAAAATGAGGTATCCTTTGAGACTTAGACGTGTTCACATATCTGCAGTCAAATTTTGGCCCGCGGTTAAGTACTTCCTCTTCATATGATGTTTCAAAACTATTAGTATTCGGAAGAAGATGGTCTCCTTGGTTCTTAATAGCTCTTAACAGTTTGCAAAGGATCTCTAACATCTTCCAGGCCTTGGCAGGCATACATTGGAAGTGAAGCTAATACCTTTGGCTTGCGATTGAATACATTTTTTCATGTCGATGTTGACCTTGCCATATTTTAGCACGATCGAAAGTATGCCGCACCAAGGTTTGATCTCCCATAAAAGAAAAGATTTGCAGTTTCGAGGATTTTCTCGTCGCCAGCTACTTCGTTGTCACGGTCTGATATTTGAAACTTAACGGACGTTCTGACTTGAGGGAAAAAAATTGAAATGTAATGTTCACATGACAACTTAGGTTTATATTCTGATCATTTAGACTGCTTCCATTTAATTCAATTTAGCTTTTCACACTGTCAGCATTTAGCAACCAGTATCTTTATACAGTTTACTTATATAACGCAAATGGAACTAGAAGATATCTTGAACCAACAAAATCCTTGAAGACTCAGTAAAAGTTCCGTATAAAACTCCGGATTACAGCCCGGGCTAAAAAATGCACAACAATGTTTTTAGGTGGACGATAATTAGAGGAAGGTAAATTGATAAAATGATCATGTTGGAAGAAAAGAATCAAAGGATATTAAGAAGCCATATTTTCTTGATGAAGCTCTTCATGAGAAAAATTTCGCATGAATTGATATACAGAAAATTTTATTAAAAATCGATCAGACGTGTTTCCTAATTTTGCAGCAGAAATGCTTTTTGAAAGACTTGAAGATGTGAAGATGTAGAGATTGATTGGTTTAAAATTCTATAAAACCGCCTCATACCGGGGAAATATTGTGCAAAAGTAAAGTACATCATCAACAGTACATCTCAATCCTATACTACGGGGCAGGTCATAATCTAGGCCTTTACGGTACATAGTAAAGACTTCTTAACTCCTTGGCCTTATCCGTAATATTCTTCCATGCCCTATTTCATGTTAATGTCAAACTGTTATCGCTATCACTATCTTAAGTTAAATTATCAGTAACAAATTTTTAATTACTAACTCATGACATGCACTATGTTTGGCCCTTTGTTGAAATTCAGCCAACNATTTTTAATTACTAACTCATGACATGCACTATGTTTGGCCCTTTGTTGAAATTCAGCCAACCCTGTACAAATTTATACGTATTCTAATTTCCCATTTTCGCCATCACAAGTAAATTAGTACAAAAAACAGCTTCATTAAAGCTTACATAGATTATTTCAAGAAAACCTTATTACGAGTGAGAGGGGTTAATTCCCTTTTTAATATCCTACTTTAGAGTAACGTATTATAGCAAACTTGATTATGATACATTTTGTTAGACATATGGGATGTCTAACATTATTATGATCATAAAACATCCTACGCTTCAGAAAATGCTTTCCTTCACGTTCACATCGAAATTTCGGAACTGGCATACTCCTGCCAACAATGTCAGAAATATGTAAAAGTAATCATAACGGACGTGTAGACAGGTATATGTACATGAAAATTGCACTAAAATTAGTACTTTAGTTACAAACATGAAATTTATCGCCTCTTTCAAGTTCGTTGGAATGATTTTAAAATCCAACCGGTCCTTTAGCTTACCCTCTCTTTTCCTAAAATCATACAATTTTATTTGAAAGCACCCTCACATCTACTTCCATGCTCGTGGAATGGACTAACCAAAACGTCTTCCATCACTCATAAACACATCCAGCATTATATCGCTTTAGGTTTTACTGCATCTTGTCAGTCACTTGCAGGGAATCTTACTCCTGTCCTATTATAGATGATAGGCCCCGTCCGTACTGAACACAATGAGAGTGGTAACATTTAACACATTTAACTAAATCACCATGCTTCCATCTTGCTTCCATGAAGGTCGATACCAATTCAACTGTAAGATCTTTAAAAATGATTACTTCATCCAACCTTAACGTGATCGCGCGATTAAAATAATTCTGTTTCTTTATGAATGAAATTTTGGTGTGCAAACTATATCTGCAAAAAGTTTTAAAGTTACTGTTCTGTATAAGCTAGAATTCAATTAAACATAGAGAACTGTAAATAAATGCAAAAAATAATTACTCTACTTTTCGTATTAAAATCCAGGAAGTAACTTGTCGGTGTTATGAATGGATTTAGGGCATGCGCATATTTACTAATTGTACAATAATAAGCATTAATGACTTTGATAGACCGGTTATGCCAATAATATTTATGCGAACTCTTTTTTTTACACCGACTAGAAAATCCACACGAAACCTACTAAACAGCCGGATTTTCACCGACGTCTGCACAATCCTACCAATTTATTAGACCAGCTCCTTTTCTGTACTAACTAGCTCGGTTGTTTTCTGCATGCGGCACGGTGCATTTTCTGCTAATACAGCGTTTCCATTCCCTCATCTCATCTAGAATTCAAGGAACAACAGCGGAAATCAGCAGGAGTACAAAACATATAACGCAAAATATAACGAACTTAGCTGCTCACATGGAACATGTAGGGATTTATCTACAGAGCCCCCTGCTACGACATGAGCTAGTAAGTTCTAAGGATGGTTTGTAAAGTCAGCGGGTTCACGTACAGTTTACAAAAGTTTTGTTTGTTGTTGCCCACTTTACCGTCAACCCAGTTAATTTTGTAGCCATCTATATGCAACTAAAGCTAATCAATAAACAGGAAACAAACGTAATCCGCTCATTTACAAACCGAATGCCTTTCCCAATGTCGCAAACAATTAGCATGTAGATTTTTCATGGTGAGAGAAAATTGCCGTATATCAATTACACTTTCACCGCAGCCATACATCTACCATACATGTTAATGTTAATATGGTTATTTTGTAATTGTATTGCATAAAAGCATTCACGATGGGAATCTGGCCGATTTTCTAACTGCTATGTTATTGTTAGAGCCAAAAAGTATTAAAACACTTATCGATACATTTCTATGGTCTCGTTGTAGCATTTCTTGCTCATTCAGCATTACAGTGAAAAAGATAGGACAGGCATGTTTTCTAAAAAGTAACCATCTTATGTATTCAATCGGAGTATGAAAAGAAAAGTTTGTCTGTCAAGTTAATGATGTATTCCACATAAAAATGATGATTTAGTTACATTTTTACTCACTCCCTCACATTACAATTTCATTCATGTACTTTCCTAAATCATGTTGTCGTATTTACAATTCATCCCATCAAAATCCACATTTTTATTGCATAAGCCCACCCATTTTCCAACTTTTTTATTCACATTATTCCCCTACTCTCGAAGGACTCTTTTTTTGTCACACTTTATACCCAAGAATGCTTCTCTCAAGATATTCAAACAGAAGTGAAGTGATATAATATTTGTATCAAAAGATTTTAAAAAATTTCCTTGAACATATTTCCCTTTTTTCTTTTCAATTCCTTCCCTTCATATGACAGCGACCTTGTGCTAACCCCAGCACGTAGGCATGCCATTGGGAATATTCCCAACAGTCAGTCAAGCAGTTCATGAAAATAGTATCTTTAAACAGTGCTTCAGGAAAGTGCTTCATATCACTCTGTAAAGTACATAAAACTATCAAGAAAAATCCTGTTATTCACTTTAAAATTGCAAGCTCCTTCTTCCCGGCTTTTCTTGGATTGACTTGAAGGGTGAACAAAAAAGCATAGCATTCATAATGTCGTACATTTATGTTTAACTTTCTCCTAACTGAATTCTATTTACGTCTCCGAAACCCTTTTCTAGGAAGAGCTTGGAATTTCATATCGTTCTCTTTTGTACAGATACTAGAGCAACAAATTTCAGCTCATCATGCGTACATACGTTATTTAATTTCTCCGCATGGTTTTTTTTTTCATTTCCAAAGCAACTCACGCATGAATATAGAATGAGTTTATGGTAAAGTGGAAAATGCGTGTGTGGAAATGTGAGTGATCCTTATACTTATGTAATGGCTTATTTTCAACGGATATAAAAGAAAGCACTTTTAATCTACAATTTTTCACCTTTTACACCCACCGCACAAAGGGAGTCGGTTTGTTTGCTAATGTTTTGAGATTGCTAGTAGAGTGAGTTTGTTTTACGAAGTACAAGTGCTTGCACCACTACAGAGTCCCCCTTTCTTCTGTTACAATGTTAAAAAATCGAATTTTTTTGGCATTGTTAGAGGCTTAGATTTAGCCCACAGTCGGCGGAATCATCACATATACGGACTCAAATGCACTTGAATGAATGAACAAGTGGAAAAATGAATACATTATTTGTTTGTTCTGAAACTCCTCACTTCTGGATTGAAGGGTGTGAAAAAAGTATGATACGAGATTGTGTTGAACAATTCATGCATGAATATATGCGAAACGAACTAGTTTGTATTCATTTTTGGGCAAGAGCGAAAGGACTGATACTACAAGGAGCGTGAAGAATATATGGGTATAAATGATTCACGAGATTTTTGTTTAGATTTGCTGGGCCACCAGAATAAGTATGATGCATGTAGTGTTTGGATGTGTTTTGGCATCGCTAGAGGTGCAAACCAGAAACATAAATAATTAATAACTAGATTTTATAACATCTGTAGGTATAAATGCGTGTGGGATCTATGCTGAACCTAGAGAGCCCATCGAATATTATACTGAATCATTATTTCAAAATAAATGGATAAAATATATCACACTAAAAACATCCCCTGCTTTAACCCAATTTAGTACAGGTAAACGGTCTGAAAAATAGAAAGAACAGGCAGATCTGTTTCACTTACGACTCCAAGACAAGACTTCATTAAAAAACACTGGCTTACCTGAAATAAAAAATAAAAAATCAATGTTAGTTTGCACAGAATAATCATGCAATGTATGCAGGCTGATGTATAGTACGTCTACCGCACTATGTCGCTTTTGTTATTCCTCCGCGACGTTTTTTTACCGGCAAACCAAATTACCTAACAACGCCTTTTGTACTACTTCGCACAAGACATTCATGGTAGATCGAGAGTAATCGATTTGAAAAGCTATTTTTTAAGCTGATCACAAAGTAGCACATGAAATTCAGGAATAGAATTAGAATTATTTATGGAAATCCCTACAATTAGGATATACCGTAAAC
>VICI01002846.1:0-15130 GCA_019593645.1 Akabosia matsudoensis
TAATTTATCTTTGGGGGAAATCCTCAAAGACAACGTTGCAATGTCATACTTCCTAGATTACATGAACTCAGTTGGAGGAACAAATCATTTGTTACTCTTCTTAAATACACATGGTATGATTATGATTCTCGTCCAAATCACATCTTACCTTCCCTTACTTAAGAGGGCTTACTTTAACTTTACTTCAAACTTTTTTCCCTATCAGCTTGGAAAAACTCGGCAAACACACAACTCCTTGCTATTGAAGACAGTAGTAAAAGTGCTCAATTCGGGAAGGATGAAACCGAAAATAATCTGGCTATGTTAGAATGTTTGAGGGATTCGGCTTCAAATGTTTATGATGAGTTCCTTTCGGATGTGGTAAGAATTTTCAATACAAGATTACAGCTTTGTCAACAGTAGGAGTTGTTACTTACCTCCATAATTCTTATGGTTTGTAGGCGGTTCACAAAGTAAAATTACCTGAAAATGTAGTAAAGCGTTTCCACATACAGCTCCGTACAGAATCAGTGAAGTTGTCTTTATTCGATGATATTCAAGAGACACTCGTCGATCTTATGCAAAATACGGAGAAGTTTTATCCGTCATTCATACGAAATAAGCTGTACATCAAATGCCTCATGGAATTAGATTTACTAAAAGCTGATGGTATGTCAGCCAACAGTGGTTCAGATGATGAAGACGAGGATCTGGGTTCACTCGATGGCGATGTAATTGACCCACAGGATAGAGATTTGGACGAGTATCAAACATGTCGTGATTGTTTGAAAATGAGAATGCAATCATTAGGTTTAAGATCCGATGAACTACTTAACTGGGAGAGAGCCCATATTGACAAAAAGTTTAGGTTACGTGCTGAAATTATAGAAGCTGGACTGACATCTGAGAAAGGAAAACAGTTTGGTGTATACGCAGTGGAAGTGACTAGAAAAGATTATTTAGACAATTTGGAGCGAAAGTGGCATATTTACAGGAGATACTCAGATTTTTACGATTTCCATCAATGGATTAAGGGGAAATGGATGCGAATGAATAAAGTGGAGTTCCCTGGAAAACAAGCGTTTGGTACTACTGATAGAGCGTTTCTTGAAAAGCGGATGTCTGCTCTTAATAAGTATTTGATCAGCATATTTTCTTTTACATCCGAGCCAGTAAGTTTTCACACCTTACAATTTCAAACTGTTTCAAACTATCTAACTGTAGGCCTGCTATGTGCTATGACACGCCTCCTTTCGATTTCAGTGCTTTGGAGAGTCACTACAAGATGCCTTGCTACATTTTCTTGAACCTGGTTACTATACAGTGAAGAAAAAGAACCTGGGTGAAAAGTTGGACAATTTTGTAAATCCCTTGAAACAGTCGGTTAAAACAGTTACCCATGCCGTGAAGAGTGCCCCTGATTCTTTCATAAATACGCTCGATGGATTTACTAAAATGTTTTCCTCTAAGTCTCCTGAATGTGATCAATTCAGTACTCTGAAGGTTGGTTCATCGATTGACACTGAGGTGAGAGAAAATAATTGGGAGGTCGATCAGAAGTTTTAAAAATAACAAATTACATAAAGGATCTCATGATTTGTAGGTTGACGATAACATTCCTCTCCGTATCATTCTTCTAATGATGGATGAAGTATTTGACCTGAAGTCTAGAAATCAATGGTTGAGGCGCAGAATAGTATCTTTCACCAGAGAAATTCTGAAAGCAATGTTAGGTGACACCATAAACCGTAGAATCGTTGACTACGTCGCTTATCTGACTTCTCCTGACCGTGTGTCTGGATATCTTAGAAATCTGCAGTGAGTAATCTGGAAAATTTGGCGCAGAGTTAATTATTGCTTTAAAATATTTTTTAAATATTTAAATTAGGCGTACCTTGTGGCCTAATGGTCAGAGGATGACCCAAGGAACAAGCAGGGACCTCCCCACTAAGATGAGGACCAGAGTAGCTGCTAAGGCTGCTTTGTTATCATGCATATCCGGTATAATACAGACTTAGCAGACTTAGCACTTCAACTAGTATGCATATACGCTAAAGATTTGTAATAAAATATTTTTTTAATTTACAGACGAGTTGAAACGGCTCTTAGGAAGTGACACTGCTAGAAGAGGCGTTCTCTCTGTGTTTGATCTCCTTCAAAATCGAGTTCTGAACAGAAGGCTTACTTTAGTATTGTTTGAAGGAATACTAAAGACCCTGTTTCCTGACAAACCCTTAGCCAGTATAATTCAACGTCTCCATTATCGCTCGAATCGGGTAGGAAAAGTTCGACCGTTTATCGTTCCAAACTCAAAGTTAAATCTAGGAACATCCTTGAATATGTCACATCTTTCACCCAGAGGCTCGCGGAAGAAGAAGTCCACTTGAATATCTAGTTGTATAGATAAAAACGTGAATGATTATTTTCCTAAATTTTTACACAACAAATGTACAAAAGGCGATTTTATTTCAATTACCATCTGCCAGTGAATTCACGATATTTGCCACACCATGATCAATAATCTTTCATCAATAATCTGCAATAGTTTATACTTTATAGCCTGCGACCAATAGATTGCTTACTGTCCGCGGGACGGATTAATTAGAATGTAAACAAGTGAAGATGGATTGGGTTTCGTAAAAAATCTATGTTCCAAAATAACATTCCAGTTTCAGAAAGTTATAATGGCTTTTTGTGTTATCTTCCGTGGATCTGATTAAATCAGTAATCAACTATGATCACAAGTAAATAATTTGTTTTGCAAGATAAATCCACAAATGTATTTTATTTACGAGCTTACGTGTAAAATTTAATTTATTCTCCTTTTATGTTCAGAAATGTGCCTTTACGAACGACAAAATATGACGAAGTCGTTATGATTTATGAAGTGACTAACGGATTCAATTTTCTAACTCATAGTGCGAGTTTTAATATACTTTAAAGAATACACAAGGAACACCGTCAATATCAAGTTGAATAAGTCATTTATACTGTTACATATTCGTATTGAAAACATTTTTACGTTATGACTTATTACTATCCTTCTCTGTGATATAAACTTACCTTCGATTGTAGTTTGTAGACGCGAGTTTATTATTTTAGTTAATTTACCCCATGACTTAGAACTTTGTTAGATGACGAATAGTTTGCTTTTTGCAATAAAATTATGAAGTTGTGTGTTCGAATTCAAAAAAAAATTACGGATAGTCAAAGTAAGTATTCAAATGCATTAATGGCGTTACAAAGAAAAGGAAACGAGTGTTAAAGAATAAAAGTTTCGCCTAAATCATACAAGTTGATCTTACCTTCGTAGTCTGCAAACATTTAATTTGTAAACAAGTATAAACTGCTTCTCCAAATGAGTAATTATCCTGGGTGCATGTTCATAATCATCCATGTCTGATGCTGATGACTTCGGCAGTTGGAAGTTCATATAATGTGTGTATACTACCACACGTGGAAATTTTACTCAGATGTCCAATAAATTATCCGTGCTTATTCCTGCATTTCAACCATGGTTCAGTCAAACACTAGATTACATCATCAATAGGAAGAGAGCGTGCACCTTTTAAGATGTGGCCGTAAAACTCAAGAGGTAATAGATAATTGCAATGTAAACAGTATGTCGCTTAAAAGGATATGACTGAATACGATGATGATGATTTAATGGTTCTTGAAAAAGCATGGTCGTTCACAACGTTCGTCTGGATAAAGATTTTGCTGAACAGCATCATGTACCGTTTTCCCATGTTGCATGTATGCTTTGTAGCTTTTCACATTAGTCTTCTAGCGAACATAACTTCTGCCGGTTCAGCACTATAAAGGAGAAACAATTAGAACTCTCTTTTCGCTTCATATCGATGCGTTATATGATTTCGTGTTTCTACTAATATACTATTTATTATATTGCAATTTCACATGTTGAATAGGAAGTATTTTCCTTATCTTATCAAACCGAGAGCAAGTAAATATTTAATGTGTAACGTAACACCTATTCTAATTTATACATCATGTCCTCCTACTTAATATTCCGATAGGTTTAAATCACTATATACCGAACCGAGACACATACTCTTGAAAATCATTTCATTCGCGTTGCAGAGCTACGTTTCGTACATAGAAAATATTTGTACCTTACTCATGAACTGTGTGCCGAGTTTTATGTCATGCTATTGCGATTGATATTTCGGAGGGTTGAGCATCTTGCATTGGGGTTTTAGTCTAGTAAACCATTCGCATTGTTATAGCATCGGAAGACAATAATTAGCAAATCTACCCATAATGGAGCCGGAGCCTCCCAGAAGTAACTCCGAGTTGAAGAAAGGTAAGTGATATCACTGTTATAGAATAAAATTTTAGTATCTCGTGTGGATCGCTAAATCGTTAATGGTTTGTATACGACAAAATTAGAGTCATCATTCTGGACCAACTTCAAACAGCAGTCTTTAAGTGTTTGGACGCCTAAATATAACTCTCAATCCATATCTCCATACCTGATTGGGTTCGGAATACTTCTAATTCCAATTGGAATTGTGGTGCTCGTGATCTCTGCCGATGGCGGATCCGATATGAAGGAGAAACGAGTTGACTATACGGATTGTAGAAGCATACGCAATGAGTCAATGACTTGTGCAGAATTTCTCCTATCTCGAATGCACCAAACAGAGAAGGAGGATGATGTTTGCCAGTGTGATGTGGAGTTTGAGCTGGAAAAACCTATAAAAGTATTCTGCTGACCAATTAGTTAATTTCTTTGTGACTTTGTAAATCTATGACGGTTTATATTTTTCAAAAGGGAAAGAAAATTTATATGTACTACGCATTAGAAAACTTTCACCAAAACGTGAGACAATATGTAAAATCCCGGGATGATGCACAGCTTCTTGGGAAGATAGGCACGCTGGAGAAACCTTACAACCCGAGTAAAGACTGTGCTCCATTTGACAAAGGTTCCTTGGAAGATTACTTTCATCGATCAGTATTATGTATACATAAAGGCGTATGTATTTATATTTCTTTGTGTCATGCAGATTCGGATAAAATAATAATTCCATGTGGGGCTATCGCGAATTCAATGTTCAATGATACACTTCAACTGTTCTTTACTGAACATGTTGAAGGAGAGGTTGAGATTCAACAGATTCGCCGTGGAATAGCATGGCCGAGTGATACTCAATCTCGATTTAAAAATCCACCCGAGTTTTATGTCAATCCTAAACCGGCAGTGTGGGAAAAATTTACCAAACCTAAAGGTACAGATTACAATATAATCTCAGAATATAGTTGTAGTAACTATTTAATTCTAAAAAATAACTGGTCTTTGAATTGTACTCTTGAAACAGGATGGAGCAGAACAATTTGGGACTTGGATCCAAACGACCCTGAGAACAATGGTTTGCAAAATGAAGATTTTATTGTATGGATGAGACCTGCAGCGCTTTCAAGCTTTCTCAAGCTATATAGAATAATTGTTCCTGGAAATCAAGATACTCTTGGGGATCGATTACCTGCCGGGAAGTATCATGTCAGAATTAACTATAGTACGACAATTTCCCGACAAAATTGGTATTCTAATGTAAATTCTGTATGTAAGATTGTTTTGTTGAATCATTAGCGTATGAAGTAGCGTCGTTTCAAGGAAGAAAAGGGATCGTTCTTTCCAGTCCAACTATCTTTGGACAGCAAAATTTATTCCAAGGAATTTCTGCAATAAGTGTTGGAGGCATTTCTGTTCTAATGGGGATATTGTTCCTCCTTTGTGGTTTCGGAAATAGACATGGGAAAGGGTAAGGTTAGCGAGTTAATAAACATCTTGCAGCAGCCATTTAGATGAAAATGTGTTACCTACTTAATGCTAAACAATAGTATTTATACCACGTTTGGAAATTTCAGTTCATTCCAACGAGCTACAAGATCTAGCGGTCAGGATGGACTATAAAATTGGTGTGAACTGTATGTGTGGATTGCTTTCTGTAATTTGTTTAGGCACACAAATCCGTTGGCAAGAAAAATATGGGATTCCTTGTACATGAAAACAAAGAGGCGTTCAAGATCTGTTTTCGTACTCAAGCAGTTATCGTTCATACGAATTTTAAAGATATTTATTTTTATAATTTTCTGCTCTTTCTTTATTCTATTGATAACGTTGGTGTAAGCTTAAATATGAAATATATTACGGTAAAGATGAACTATCCTATGGATCCGACGAAGGGTAACAAACATACATGGACACTGATACGGGGTACTGATACTTTTCATGATTGGGGTGACTTGAGAAACCCGAGATGAACGTGATACGTGCTTACGAACGCATTGACCGAGCCACACACTCAAGCAAAAAGGATCGCTTCGCTCAACCCTTTCGTTACACATGAATGATGATGGCCTGGAATACAACTATTTAGGTATTACCTGTTCATAAAATATCACTTACAGATACATTTGTTTATACTTTTAGCATACATAAAGCTTAATTTGCATATATTATTGTTACTGTTATCAATACTGATAGATAAAATGTATCAAATTAAAACTATTCGCGATTGAGTAAAACACTTAATTGTGGTAGTTTGAATGAACTAGTCCTAAATTCACCAATTGCAGGGGTGTTCATCCACCGATTCACCTTTCACCTTTAGAGCGCTAACTTTCTAACTTACTAAAAATGAAGAAATGGAACATGAAGGGATGACGAAGTCTTTGCGAAGCTATTGGTGAAGTGAAAATGATTGACACGATGAAGATCAATTGTGGCAAATTTCCAATCGATTTTATTTCAATTCATGCCATCAGACGATAAGTTCAGAGAATTCAAACTACTCCTCCTGTTCGGATTGACACCCAAGTTTTCCCAGTTTATCCAGGAAAGTCGAGCGGTCAGATCTGTCGCAAAACACCCCACAACAAAATCTATTATCAGACCAAAGCTCAATAACTACACCTTATTTATGTGCATACTAAAAAATTGCAACCAATGTTTAACTCACCACTCGTATTCCATGCTGACGACTGGTCACACTTAATGTCTCCCTTGAGACATTTTTCCACGTATGTGAGCGGATCGTACTTGGACACCAGAACTTCCCTGAGCAATGCTATGTAAGCAATGGCGAGTCTCAGTGTATCAATTTTTGATAGCCTCTTCTCATATGGAAACGTTGGCACATGAACTCTCAATTCGTCGAAAGCGGAATTAATGCTATATAAATGAATGAGTGATTGACATAAGTATTCACTTCACTAGCCAAACTAACGCTTGTATCAGAAGAACTCATAATCAGTGTTGTCAATACCTTGGAACTGATCTCATGATTCGCTTTCGCTCTCGCACATTTGTTGACTGCCTCTGCATTTTGTAGGGACCTCCAGTAGGATAATAGTTATCTGAACCGTCCATCCTTCCACTTTCATCGACTTTAAAATTGAAGAAAAAAAGTTTTCTTTTTAACCAGATGAACACATGAAAGTTCCACATCTTTGTCTCATATAGCCCCGAACACAAAACGACATGGTTATATATGAATTATGAAGATAATGGTTAAAATAAATGTATGACGGATTTAGCGGTCTTGTTCACACCATATGAAATTTAATATGCGTACCTGATACTCCGAAATGATTTCCCGCATGTTGTGCTGACGAGGGGGACGATGACATTGCACCCCCTCCTAAGTCCATACGATTGCCACCTGCAGCACCTTGCTGTGCGCTCAAATTCGCAAATGCACAAGCCGGAAGGTCCTCCTGCTCTAAGTCGTCCATCTCTACAGAAGTAAGCATTCCCCCTTGTCCTCCCATGTGGGGTTGTTGTGGATGCTGATGATGCTGTTGTGATGTGTACTGATGATGCATGATATCCACTAAGGATCGGGTTTCACCTATTATGTCACTGGCAAAATCACTAATCGAATGAATAGGATCGCCTTTCTTGTCACAATAATCTTCTGGAGTTGCAATAAGTATTCCAATCCTTGGATCACTCCCTGCGAGATGAGATCGATGATGGTGAGTGAGGCTGGTCTGATGGTTGCTTTGAATATGAGTAAGGTGATTTTGATGATGGTGATGTTGTTGATGTTGCTGCTGATGGTGATGGCTTGTTAAATCGTATTCCGAAGCAATATCGACTGAGCCTACCACAGATTTATGCAGAGAAGTTGTAGACGGTGAAGAAACTGAGGGATGCTGTGAATGGGAATGAGGAGAAAGTCCCGGAGCACACCCACCAACTCCAGAAACATTTCCACTGCCACCACCAGCCATCATATCTGGTGAAAGCCGAAAATGATTGCAATTGTATGGTGATTCCATACCGGTAAGTGGTTTATTTCAGCAAAAAAAATAAACGATCCCAGGACGATTTAAGATGACTTGATGGTAGAAGCAAGCGAGACCCTCTTCAGCGATGAAAGAACTTGCAGGATGAAAAATCTTTTTTCTTTTGTACACTTACAGAACCGGCAATTAAATAGTATATTGACAAAGTGCCCGAAAATTACTTTTACTGGATGTGGGCTCTCACTGAGTGCATCTTAATGTTTTCTCGACACAGCCAAGTCTATAATCTTTTATATCTCGAGGTAATATTAATGTTTCGTAGCCGTAGGCAGGCATGTCTCAATAGAGAAAAGTTAGATTTTTATTCAGAAAACAAAACTTTCTCGTTTTGCATATCTTTTTCTTTTGTAAAAGGAATACTTCCTGGCGGAAATGTGACTATTGTACTAGAGCAGGATATATAATTATAACGGAGTCAAAAACGACTGTGTTATTTGCTGTAAGCTATACAACGGTTAAAACCGATATTACGCGAAACTTTCACAATCCTTCAGTGGATGGACGTTTAGTTGTTTATACGGGGCGAGCTCGAAATGAGTTCTGAGAGTGTGCGTGCAAGTGACACCACTCATCGAATGGTCTTGACATCTGAAAATGAGGGAAAGTAAAAGGATGAAAGTCTGTGCCCGTGGTGCTCAATGGTAAGAGCTGCCTTGTTGGAGGCAGGCGAAACAAATAGGTAACGAAAAAAACTGCTTCTGCATCTCATTTCAACTTAAACGTCATGCAGGTTATTGAGTTCCAAACAAAAAAAATCTGGACAAAATGTGTAGCACATAAAACCCATGTGCATTTTCATATGAAAATAAAATTAAAAAATATAAAATACATAGTACCATTATGTCCTTAAAAGGAACCAAGATGATGTCTGAAAAAAGCATTGAGAGCATAAACGTGCCTTCATAAAACTTCGGCTTGAAAAAAAAAAACATCAAAGTGAAAATAACGTGGTAGTGAAAGCAAGATAGAGTACAAAACGTATAGATTAAATGTGCCCTTTTTACAGGGTAGATGCGGGAAGCTCGACCGAAAACTCCACCCCATTCGGAATCATTCTCTAGCTATTGGCTGCACAACCGATCTCATGAAGGGTGGAAACTCCCAAGACTTTTCTGAGTTATACTTGCTATATGTTTTACGAAGCGAAGTAAAATAACGTTCAATAATTTTTTTCGGTTATAACAGAGCACCACTATCCACATTAAATAATGCAAACAGTATTATAGTAAAGAGACATATCGTATACAAAATCTATGATGTTTTTCGTCTGTAAACTAGGAGATCTGCTGAGTTCTTCTGCAGTAACTGAGCAATAGAATAGACTCATACAAAGAACGAAAAATGAAAAGCAAGTGAAAGCTTCCTACGTTAGCTAAGATCGATATCTTGCAGACTTATTTTCTAACTGCAGACGAGATTCATATTTCGGTTTTGATGACTTTTTTGTGAAAAGCTTTCTAGATTCATGTTCGTTCAAGAGAGAAAACCCCTTTCCGATGGTTTTTACGGCTTGAGCACGTTACCCCACGGTTGGCACGTATGTTCCAAGTACGGCTTCTATCGATCACCGAACACAAGCTTATTATAATTAATTGGTAAGGTTTGTTCCGTTAGAATTTTACCTGGACATCTAGATGTGCATACTATCAAGAAAAATCTTTTGAGGACACATTATTCTCAATTCCAACACAGCAATTACGAGCTAAGTAATCATGAAGCAATTTACTTTTATAGATCAACAGAAAAGTTTCAGCGTATACGCTAATTACTAATTGTATACCAATCATATAAATATTATTAGTGAAGGTAGGCATTTCTTCCGATAAATATATTGCAAAATTAATGTTTCATTATTTGAATCCAAAATAAACCGTTTTGAAAAGCTGTCAAGTGTCCGCGTATTTTCCCATGACCTCCACGATCATTCTAAAGTACTACGTGTATATTTGTATTGTGCCTGCATTTAATATATGTAATTTTGAAATCTCCGCTTCAGTGCCAATCAAACAAACGCATCAAGTTTGCGAAGATCCCCAAGATAAATACATAATCGGGTACTTAACAGTTTATTACTGTTTTTTGCGGATTCTGTTCACTGCCGGAGAGTCACACGGTCGGACACACCAAATTTTCCGGAAAATCTCTATTGATTCGCTACAATTACAAGCAACAAAACGTTGATACAAGGCATTAATTGTAGCTATTATGCAACCAAAATGTGACAATAAAATGGGGCGAATGATTTCCTACTTTTCTACTCTCTACTTCAACTCAAATATCTCTCCGAGAGTAACAATCGACTCCTTTAAAATTCTCCCATGAGCCGATTTTTCCACACATAAATAAAAAAACTACTTGATATAATAGGTTTGACTTGGGTGCTCTGTGTGAATCTGTGAATGACGGGAGTTTGTTGTGTGTGGTAGCGGTGGTGTTTATTCCTCACTTATCACAACCCTAACCAACAAGGCTCTCTCTCTCTCTCTGCTCGTCAAATCCAGAACACACTCAATTCGCTTATAGTGAAGTGATGCATGAAACCAACCCTCGTAAAACGATTACATCTTTGTCTGAATAAAGTTGAATGAGAGCTTATTCTGTCCAGCCACCAGCGAAACCATCAACATCCAGGAATATTGCCCTATAAACTGTTTTAAACATGGAAACATGCCACTTATGGACGCGTGTACTCAATAGCATACAATGTGAGATACAAATTACAAACTAGGGATAGACTTGTACTCGTAGACAGGTCGTGTGGACAAAGTTGGTGACTGAGAAAGTTAGCTTTTCGGGACGGGAGTAATAATAGGAGGGCACACGACCAACCATACGGTTCCATTGAAAAGATGCTTCCCGTCATGTCACGTTACAGAATTGAGATTTCACGGATTGCGGGTTGTTTGTAAATACTGAATGTGTGGCTAACGGCTTTCTTTTTGGTGTGTACAAATAATATCGCCAATTTCTGTTGTCTTGTGTTTTAGTTTAGGGTTATTCACGAGTGTAAGGTGGTTGGAAGCAATCATGTGTGTACAATACGTCAAACCGTTCACATAGAGTGTACACAATACAACTTGTAGAGATTTTGAATATTTTATTTGAGGCTAGCGTGTGATCGTGAAATTGAATTTCAATTGAACCGTCGTCCAGCGAATGTGTAAGAACAGGAAATAAATAGAACTTCATCCTGGCAGTATCCTGATGATGGAAAACTAAGTCCAGAGTAAATACTCCAATTTATGTTTTATAGCCTACATTTAAAGACATCTGAACAAGCCTGCAGCAATTTTCGATGAAGAGGAAACAAATCAGTTATGTTTTGATATTTATTTTGGGGTAATTTCATTACGAAAATAACGAAGCTATAAATTCATACAAAACAGGACAAAGAATTTCGGTGTAAAATAGAATAAATTATATGGCACTCCAATGGAATAAAATACTCCAAAAATCGTGGACATTTTTTAAAGCATTGTTACATCAAAAAATTGAAAAAATACCTATGCATGAAGAGTATCCGGACATGGGTACAACAAATAGTTGAATATAATTCATAATTAGATAAAGTAATCTGAAATAGTAAAACATCCAGGCCAAAGTAAGTTCCTTCATCATATGGATACTAATTGCCGGAGAACTTTCTCGATCCATGTCCCCTATAACGNAGTAAGTTCCTTCATCATATGGATACTAATTGCCGGAGAACTTTCTCGATCCATGTCCCCTATAACGGTGAAACTGTTCGCTTATCAAAGACGTGTCACGTTGAATTGCAATTCGAAATGGTTCATCTTTCTTCGGGGAAGCTGTTTTCGCGGGTAGCCCAGAAGCCCTGAAGGACTTGGATTCGGATGATACATTCTCTGTGTAGATTAACAATCGCAGAAGGGCAAACTGTAGTTTCAAAGAAGCGAATATAATGTATAACAAATGTATTACCTGCTTTAGATCTGCTACTAGAAGAACTATTCATTGTCGAGGAATTTAAGACACTAGGTTGCGATTTAATCAAAGGTCGAATGTTTCCACCATCAGAAATTGCGGTTGTCTGCAAATCTACTATCAAAATATATCAAGTTGAATATGATTTCATGATTAGAAGTTATTTTAGTATTTTACTCATTTAAGTTCCAACATGTAATGCATATGGATACCTACCATGATATGGCAAAGGGCGTAATCCACTCTCATCGGACTGACCAAGTTTATCTTGATCTTTTGCCAATTCTTTTCTGCTCTTGCGAGTCGCCAATTTGAGTAAGCCGACCGCATAAGCGCTATCAATAGCTTCACTTTCAGTAGATTTCAAATGACCGTACACGACTTCCTTCTGACCACGACCGTCGTAAGGCCAAAACTAGGTTAATTATTGTATTCACATTAAAGATTTGTACATTCGTCACTTGATTTCATATATTCAACCTTACCTGTAGTTGATAACCATAATAGTCGTCGGTTTGCGTCATTGGGCTTCGCTTCAAGGAATACATGTAATTCAAATCTTTGATGCGTTCGCAAAATCGCTTCTTATTGAGACTGAAACCGCCAAATTTACTGTCTGTAGACATCGCTGCTCCTTGGGACACTAGAGTATCTTGTTCGATGTGTTGCGGCTTCGTATTGAAGTGAGGTTTGCTGGGAGTTTCTAGATTTGAATGTGGCTGGTAAAATCCGGTACCCTTACTGTAATCCATCCACGAAGTCCTGGCTTGCGATCCTATCAGATAGGCGAAAGAGAAAAATCAGTCACCGGCATAGAGCATAACTAATTAATTGCTACTCTAAGATCACCGGAATATTGATTTGTGTCAAACACGTCAAACGAAACAATACCTGTTGATTTAGAAAGCAGGGAGCCGTTATTGTAAAAACTTTGGCAACCCGATGTTCCTAAACCAGATGTTGAAGGTGCATTTGCTGAATTTTCAGTATAGTTATGTGAAGAAGGCCAAGTCCACTTTAAAACAGAAATCTTTGGCGACGGCCGTTCCACGGACCTCAACGATGAAGCTGTCCGATTGTGAAGCGACTGGGAGACCCGAGACCGTTGATCTATCACAATCAATACAAAATCATTCAAAAAACTATAGTTTTGTATTGTTGTTGTACTGAAGCTTGTAATTTATTCAAACAATTTCCACCTTTCTCTTCTTTACTTGATGTTACGCGTTGATCCTTTTGCTGAAAACTACAACTATTGTATCCTAACTCCTCCCGGTTTTGCCTTCGGTGAAAATTAACAGTTTCATACCCGTACTCCTCCCGATCGTCAGTCCCACAAGATACGATTTCAACTTCGTCTTTCCAGTTGGATTCACCTGTTTCATTAAACAAAGCAAGCAGCTTCAATTAAGTTGTTGTTTCTGCAGACAATTTGATTTGTTAATTTTTTCGGGTCACTTATTAAGCAAAGCGGTTGCGACGGTTTACCACGTGTCTCACTTTCTCTTAAATACACTAAATTTCTATCAAATAATGGATGAAAGCTAAAACACCGGATCCAGATCAATTCTTAATTAAACTGCTAAGTGTACTTCCGATTCTGAGCTCTCATCGCCTAGTGCCGGCTACTAGCACGCAAGACAACATGTACGCATATATGCAGACTATTTTGTCACACAACATGAACACTCATCGCATGACCAAATCAATCAAATTTCTGCTCCTTTTTATGATTTTCGGAATATATTAAGTTTTATCTACATAATATGTAAATATACTATAGAATTATGAGCTATGCAAAGTTGAAGTTTTTTTAAGGATTCGTTTCGAGGTAAAAAACTATGATCATATTTTTGATTTGAATAAAAGAGTATGAGCAATAGAGAAATGAGAAATACAGGAACTCTTATTCTTTGAAATTCTTTGAAAACAACATAAATGGGTTTTAGGCGCTTACTTTTAACTGGGTGATATGTTTCTGATGACCCCTCCTGTGACCCATTTTCCTCGTTGAACTCGGCGCCAGTACTTTGAGGAATGGTGGAATAGTACCCGTATTGATCAGTTTCACGTCTAGGATCGTATTCGTCAGGAAATTCGTTTGTGTGCTGATTGTTTTCAAAACTATCATCCTCCGTAAAATTCGCATATTTTCTTTCATACTCCTCGTCAAGCTGTTGCCGCCAATCCGGTTTTACTCCAAGTTTACGGCGCTCACGAAAGTGCTCACTGTCGTACGGGTGTATTCCCTTGAACAAAATCTTTCTTTTCTGAAGCTTATCTGGAAAAGGACACCGAAAGTCACATGATTTCGGCAGGTTTCTGTTGTGGACTGGATCATAATCTCCAAAGTTGCGTCTTGGAAAATCATCGTTGGCACGCTGACGAGTCAGTACTTGAACTGGTGACCGGGGTCTAGGAGCACACTTCTGCGTGTCGTCATCAGAATCAACATCAAGCACACCTGCCGTGTCGACATGATAAACTGGGACTTCGTTAATATCCGAATTCCGTTGTTGGGTGGTAGTCGAATGATACCTTCGAAACATGATTTCAAAACAAGTCTCTCTAAAAACTTGGAGCACCGAGTTGTCAAACCTTTATTAGTAGATCACTTTCACTTCAAGGGCAACATTTGAAATTACCAAGAAGATTCCGTTTCCCACAAGAATTAGCCCACCGGTCGCAGGTTTATTGTATGACCTTGTTTTGTCGTACGCACATGAGAAGAAAATAGCTCTCGTGGTCTATCTTGGCAGGCAGGCTGGTAACTGGATGGCGACGGCGAAGCAGTATTATCAATTACAATTTGAATTTTTATCGATTCCAGAAAATGTACTTTGAATGAAAACCTGAATAGGTACTGTGA